>JAODJU010000119.1:29925517-29940074 GCA_026776725.1 Gnathonemus echidnorhynchus | reverse complement strand
TTTGGGGGCCGGGAACCAATTAATTAGTTTTCCATTATTTCTTACGGGAAAAATTCGATCAGAACTCGAACTTTTTAGGATTCGATCCGGAGTCCGGAACGGAATAAGTTCGAGAACCGAGGTACCACTGTACTGTGAAGTACTCCTAAGGTAGCAATTCATTTTCCACATCATACAGTTTAAATAGTCACACATTTACATAGATTTTTAACCGATTCGCGATTTATCGTTACATCCTAGGGCTGCACGACTTGGGGATTTTTCTGACAGAAATTGCAATTACGAGTCTGGCATGGAAAAATCTATCGTAATACTACCATACTGGCAACCCTTGTGACCTTGGAATTGTGGGTGGATGCATGTGCCCTTGTGTGCGTGTACCTTTTGTAATATGTGTCTGTCTTGCCTACACTGAAACCTGATCGTCGGAAGACTTCTTTGCGTTTCCAGCCTTCTCCCAGCACAGGCCAGTCCAACCAGTCGCCGTCTACATCAGTACCCCGCCGCCTGCGTCGGAACCTGTCACGCAAGGACAGATATGGCCATTTTAATTTGATAAGCTGAGTCCTTCATTAAGCCCAAAATACATACAAATATCATACATATAAATACTTTAAGGTATCCAAGATCGATGTT
The DNA here is from genome assembly GCA_026776725.1 of Gnathonemus echidnorhynchus. Classification (NCBI taxonomy): domain Eukaryota; kingdom Metazoa; phylum Chordata; class Actinopteri; order Osteoglossiformes; family Mormyridae; genus Gnathonemus; species Gnathonemus echidnorhynchus. The sequence continues at coordinate 29,939,438 of JAODJU010000119.1, read as the reverse complement.
TTCCTTTTGTAAAGTGTCGTTTGGTCGACAGTATCACATCTTCAATTTAAAAAAAAAAACAAAATGTAAGATGTCGCTGATTTTTCTTCATTTTCAACTCCTAACTGCACCCCTACCTAAAGTGAATCGCTTACACCAGGGTTTCAAATATTCTGCCCAATTATAAAGTTTGTAATCCGACCTGACAGATGTTTTTAGAAAACAGACTGATTTGAAAAATCTTACAAATCTTATAAGTAAAAAACCCTGCTATTCTTGTGAAGGCAATGAAATGTTCAAGGAATACAATATTCTACAGCACTGTTAGACTTGCCATGCTGAGAAACACAACAGCATGCAATGGCAACTAACAACAGACAAAATAAATTAACTGCTGGAGGGACTGTAGAAAGCACACCACCAATACTCCAATAGCGACATGCTGGCACAAAGACGCAAAAATCAGGTGCCCTTGCAACACAAGTCATACGATAAATGAAGTTGAAGACAGCATCTCAGATCTTGCCTATATCCATTCATCGGTATTTTGTAACTTTCTGCATGGCCATTACCTATGTAAATGTCACTGAATGGCTCCTATCACACTTCCTTACTGCAGCCGAGATCACAGACAGGTCAAGTTGTTTACTGCCACAATCGGTTATCATCAGATATTGTTAATCTTGCATTATACCATAATCACATTTTAATAAGCACCATTAATGATTTTAATTATTGTAAAAGGTAGCCTATTTGAAGGACACCACTGATAATTTGGGAAATTCACGTTTCATATGGCATTGCAGTCTGCTCATTGTAAAAGATCTACAATCAACCTGTCTGTGCATTCCGAATGTATCTTGCCATCCTACATTTTATATAAAATAGGAAAAAAATGTAAAAGGTGTGTGTGATATGAGCCTGCACACATACACTTCCTTGTTCAAACCCACCTGAGATAGGAGTGGATCAAACGTGGCTCATTAACTGAAATGAATCTGACCACCCTGATTTATACACTTACACTGCTTAACAGCTCAATATCTATCCATCCAACTACTTATCCAGTACATGTTCACAGTAATTAGCTAAACATATGTATTATGTTTGTGTGTGAAACGTTATTTAGCAGGCTAAATCTGTTGCTACTTTGATAGTATTATTGCATTTAAATGGCTGACATTTACAGCTACCAGTGAAGCTCAATATTGATTATTTTTCTCCTCAAGCAATCACACTCAATCACCACCTATCTAAAAATGTAGCTGTCTGAGAAATAGGATTATGTAGGACAAATCTAAAATAAATAAGGAATCAAATAAGCACCTCAGGATGTCTACTTACCGGCCATTGCTGTTCATTTTCAGGGCATTCTTTTTGTCCTTGATCGCAGTCTGCCTTTTCCCATTTACCTGCCTCCGTTGTTTGAGTGGGTTCACCTTCCACATTTGGTTGTCAAGCTCTTCGGCATCGTCGTCTTCCTCCAGGGGCTCCAGCCAGTCTCTGGGAGGCTGATGCAGGGCATTCGATTCACCGCCTCCTGCTTCTGCCCCCGCATCCTCCTTGTGGTTGAGGGGCCCGATCTCCATGACCCCTGTACCTATGGAAGGCAGCGGGCTCCCAAGCAGGACAGGTTGCTCCAGGCTCCTCTCCATGCCATTACATGCCACCTGCACTCCCTTATCTTGCGCTACTGCTGCTACATTGCACACCTGCCCAAGTGCTGTTGAATCTTCTCCTCCCATAGTTTCTTCTCCAAGGCCATTCTCCTTCAAAGATTGCGCTGATAATGCCTCATTCATTTCCAGTTTCCTGTTTCTGCCGTGATGGCCTCCAAGGTCTTGGATAGACTCATAAATCCTCAGGACCCTATCTTCTCTGATGCCTCCCCAGCGATTCACAAGTCCCCTAAGCCCTTCATCTATACTAAAAACGGTGCTTTTGGCATTCAGTTTACATTTAGAGTATGTAACAAAGTCTTGAGTTGTTTGGTTATATGTGCTCTTAAGGATTTTCTTTCCATAACGCCGGCAAAATCCTGAAGGAAGGAAAATATCAAGCCTGAAAGGGAAAGAAGCGATTAATAAAGTACCCTTAATGCAGTAAGACTACACAAATCCACAGCTCAATATTCACTACCAGTCTGATTCATGGACACACCTGATTAAATGGCTGTTTTTATTAACAGTAATTACATTATAAGCTAAAAGCCTGTTCAGTGTTAGGTGTTTTCCCCCCCAAGACAAATGGAAATAGTAACATTAATGCCCATTACAGATGGAGAGTGCAATGGCACATCATCATAATGTGGATCATTTTAGATTTTCTGTGAGAATACACAAAAAAACATACATATATATACTAAGAGTGTAAAGATCTATAATGATGATTATTAAGACTGTAATGTCATAATCAATTTATTTTTGGGGCCAAAATCCTCCTTAAAACATTCTACTTTTGGGCTGCAAGCTCTCGCCCTGGAGATAGATGCGCAAAGTAGCAGAGCTGACGTGAATTTCTGAAATGCGGGATGGCAGGGGGAGAGTCATTAATATCGGTAAGGCAAGTGCTATGTGATAATCTTTGTGCTGCTTTGGCCCTATTTACACCTGGTATTAACATGAATCCTGGGTGATCCAATCACAAGTGGACAGCGCTAAATACGTCACTTCACACCCGGTATTAACATGCGTCTCGACTGATGGCTTTTAATTGGATGCCACTTTCCCGAACCTTATTTAAATAAGCACATAAATCAATTCCGTATGCAGAATCTGCTGAGCATTAAAAGAAGAATAAATCAATTTCTGCATTCCAGGGTAACCAAACTATGTTTGTAATAAATTCCATCTCACTCAAAAACAAACAAACAAACAAATACATCTATACTTAATTAATTAATTAATTGATTGATAAATATTTCAATAATTAACGTGCCCTTTTATTTTTAAATAATTCCACTAAGGGTATTATACTTCTTAACATTTATCTTTAACGTTTATGTATAATGTTGAAAATGTATTTTTTAACTCAATATGCATTCGAGAGTCATGATTATATAAAACATCATTTCACATAACGCAAATATGATTTCTTAAATAATTCTAACTATATTTCATAATAAAGTTCAACTTGTCACGTTGTAGGCATGCATTTTTATACCATGTCAAAACAATACAAAGGTACGTGTTAGAGGTCTAATACTTTTCCATTCAAGGGCAAAGGCTTCAGTCTGTAATGCATTATGCTGGTTGCCATATGATAACATTTTAACTTTTAATCAATCATAAGCAATCAAGCTCAAAATCTGTGAAAATTTCAACGATGAGGTTAATTGTTTTGCGTGATAAGCTGAATCGTGTCTGACTTTGAGCAAGTTAAGTAAAATCGAAGTCGTCAGGACTGGACTGGGACTGAATTCCTGACCGGGAGTTCAAGCTCCAGGACAGCCCAATATAAAACTATATAAACACTATTATATGTTTCTATTAACATAGCCATTATTTAGGCTATTGAATATGCATTCTTACCTACACGCTTTAATTTTGCATTTATGTAATTTTTACTGGCACATTTCACCAATATTAATAATGCATGGAACAGCTTTCACATAAATAAGGAAGCTTCATCAAAGTGTGCAATAAATATATGACACTTTGACAACGTTTCTATGCAAATGGGTTGTGAGAGTCCAACATTAAGCAAACTTCCCAGCAGAAACAAACTCATTTTTTGGTGGTGTAGAAAAAAATATGCATCGTTGTTCACAATGCAGTTTACTACACAGTGGCCTATTCTGCACTGATATACATTCTGACAAAAGTCATATGTCAAATATGGATTGCGTGTTTAATGCATACATACGTACTTCTGCCCACACAAAGCCGTCAGTTGAGTAGGCGGTCCTTCAATTCGGCCCGGGACACATTTGTGTTCACACTACTATAAGAATATGGCCATTTGCATCCCAGACCACCTGCGAATGTAGTTTGAGTGAAGGGATCTCGATGTGTTTTGGGTACATTCACACCTGTATTTAGCGCTGTCCACTTGTAATCGGATCACCCAGGACGCATGCTAATACCAGGTGTGAACAAGGCCTTTGATCTTTACATGATGATGCTTTTGGGGAAACACAGCTCTTTTGTAGTGCCAAAGATGCATTATTTTTGCGAGCTATGATAGCAATGGGCTGTATTATGTTGACATCATTGTCCAAAGTGGCGTAAATGAAAATGAGGCGGCAGCCATTTTACCGGGGAACAAGTGACAAGAGTAGCAAGGAAAACCCAAAACCACAAGGGTGCTGTTTTAAAAATACTGAATAGTAAGGGAAGTAATTACTGTGCAGACCAACAAGCAAAATTAGGTTAGTAAGTGCTATTTAACCTCAATATTAATAAATTCTTGGTATACCGCCCAACCCTACCATATACACACAAATAGTTTTTGTTTTTTCCAGAATTTCCAAATTTTACGTTACTCTTTTCCTGGTTTAGTTTGCCAAAATTTGGATACAGCTTGTAAATGTTGCATGTGTTTAACGTTATATATAAGCTGCTTTAAAATTTTGTGAAAAATAGCTTTAAAAAAATTATTAGCACAATCGTTACAAATTAGGAATCTGCCCCAAGTGTGCAGTATTTGGATGTCAAGTCTCATTAAATGTTCATAAAATTCATTCTTACGGTAAAGACCCTGGCAATAATTACAGCAGAAAATCCTTAAGCTATCACTTCTAGAAAAGAACACATCTGGCAAACACAGCTGGCCCCTTCTCAACTGGGGATCTTATAAACACTAAAATATGAGCAAGCTCAAAAGCATCAGTAACAACGGTAGGGAAATGACAGACACTTAACCTTAAGGGTCTTTCTTCTCTCCTGGAACAGTGGAATCACTTTCTGTAGAGCCATTCTGGAGGGCAAAAAAAAGATCAAAATTTCCTTCTAATAAATACAAAATGGAAAAAAACATTGCTATTCATTGCTATTAATTCTATGCACTTAACACCATGACATAAACCTGTTTAAAACTACAACAACAATTAACCAAAATTATGAAAAAGAATTTCTCTACTAAGCAAGCATAACATGTTTTTGTATAATAACATGAATAATCAGCAAGGCCAAAATTGACTTACATTATTTTAACATTAGGTGATATTTAAGTTTGTAATATTGTCATGTTTACACAAAGGTTTAATGCTCATCTCTTCCAATTCCGAGCATTTCAGAGTGAGGCTAAAAACCAGAGTGGGTCAAGATGGAACTTATATTTAGCGAAGGGAGTTTGGCGAGGGAAACCAGGTTGCCACGGTGACAATATTGCAGTATGCAGTACAAGCCGAGGGACAGAAGGAGACCAAAAAAAAAATAAATGAAGCGGAATTCAAGAACTGAAATGCAGCGATTTGACTACAACAGTCCAGCGCCATTTTGAAAGCTTAAATTGAAATACGTTTAAGCTAAATAAAAGAATTTAGAGTTCACAAATTGAGAAGATAACAAATCACATAATGAAAAAGTGGACGTTACATTTTTTGACCATATACTCACTAGCTAGAATTTACATTTGTTGGCTTTTCTATTTGGCACATCCAGTATGCAGTAAATTTGTTATTCCATTACATTATCTAGCTTAAATACACAAGACCCAGTTTAGTTGTTCTTCTTCTTTATTCCTCCGTTTGTTTATTCTCTCTCCTCTGCATTGCTTTCTGTGCGCCATCCTCACAGATCTGCCCGCCTCTGCTGTGCCAAACCCCCCCCCCAGCCCCCGCATACGCGCACACACACACACACAGACACGCACACAGCCTTGGGTGGGCGTGTGTGTATGCGTGTGTTGACTTGGTGAGGTGGGGAGTGGGGTCAGCTCAGCTGGGAATGTGAGTCCGGTTCTAGGAATAGCTGCCAGTCGGAACCCTGGAAACTCGGTGACAGAAATAGAGCCTTCCAGTGCGCCTCCGTCATCGCCTAGCAACAGGCTCCCCCTGTATCCGCACTCTGACATTTCAGGGGGTTTGCTCCTCTTCCCTGCTGCCTTCGCCTGCCAGGCCTCCCCTTCCACCCATGCAGCCGCACACCTGCATGAGCGCATTCGGGCTGTCCCTACTGCCACGGTCCGGGGCAGCCGTTACCTTGGCAACCTCCCATCTGTCTCTTCAGAATATACCCATGTATTTATTTATTTTTTTTTAGCTGAGTTCACTTCCCTTGCGATTTGCAAGGAGGTTCTTACTGAAAGGGCTTCCTTGCCTTACGGGTGAAATACTTTAGCCCCTTTTGCCGCCTGACTTCCATCATTCACAGTAGCCACCTACAGGTCTGACGGGAGACGACAGATCATTGGTCGGTTGGTGCCTGCTTTCCCGCACTGCCCCATGGGATATGCAGTTCATAGAGACAGCAGTGTGCCTGCAGGGGTGGTGCTGCCTGCAATCTGCAGATACGGAGAAACCGACACATATGAAAGGAGTCTGGTGTGTAACACCCACATTTTTTCAACAGCAGACTCCCTCTGTATTTTAGCATTATATATTTTACAGACAATAGCACAACTTAGTGCGCTCGTGCTGTTCCAGATCAGTCTCCTTAATCCTACGTCACATCACTGTCCAATTGCTGTCTTTAAAATACAGCAGGACAGTGTTTTTTTGATATTCTGTATAGAGGCTGTAATCCGCAGACCATCAGCAGTAGACCATCAGCAGTAGACTATCAGCAGCAGACCATCAGCAGCAGTCATTAGCGGCTCCGGCTTCTGCACCAAATCCATCGTAGCTGCGTTGCCATCCTGCCAGCTCTGGCCCATATGGTGCCACGGCCTCTGCCATGCACTGATCTGCTTCCTGCCCTCCTCAGCTTGAGGCCCCGCGTTCCTGCCCTCTTTCCGTCCTCCTCCTCTGGCAGCCCCAGCCTCCCATCTCTCAGCCCTCGGACGCCGTCCTTTCCCGCTGTCTCCCTTTGATCCCGCCGGCGCACCGTCACCGATGCCAGATTTGGCGGGAAGATGATGTGCGTGGCCAAGGCGTGTGTTCGACATGGCGCGTAACATACATTTCTCTCATTCTCTTTCTCCCATTCGCTGACACCCCCCCCTCCATCCCTACCTCGTTGTCGCTGCCATTCCCAATCATCTCAACCATCACCTGGGCCAGAAAAGGAAGTCAAGCTCGACGGTCCAGTACATGGTGAGGACTCCATTTTCCATCACCTCCTCTATACCTTGTCTCTTCCTTGATGCATTTTTTTCCATCCATGACAATCTTCTCCTGATCCTGCTCTTCTCATCTCCACAACTGACATTTTCCCCTTTTATTCCTCCCTCCCTACTGTTCATGAACTTGTAAGTTTCAAAACAGTATTTAAAAGTACTTGGTATTGATAAAAGTTACGAAAGTTCCATGTGTTTAGGATGGAGAAGTGAAAACTTGTTCTTCCCCACTTTGGCAGAGGGCTGCTTTTTCATTTGGACGAAGCCCCCCCTGTGTGTTCTGTTTCACTGGCTGACTGAAATTAGGCCAGCTTTTTTTTCCTCGCTTCCATTGTAACACAAACCAAACTGCAGCAAAGGAAGCGACAGTTTGGGCACCAGACTTGCTGTGAGCCTGGCCTTTCCTCGCCCATGTCTGGCCACGAGCCTCGTGAGGTTTACTGCGGCGTTCCTCGGCCTTTGATGGTGCGCAGTGGTCGCTGAAGATGCACTTTGCTGCAGCGGCCCTGGTTTCTGGCCCAGCCGGAGATCTGGCAGAGGGACCTGCAGTGATCCTGAACATCTTCCCATTAAGAACCTGTCCCGGGGGAAACGGTCTCGCCAGTGAGCCCACATGGCTATCGATTTGTGGATTTACGAGCTCTAATGATGCCATAATTTGCTGAACTTAGGGAAATGCCCTTAAACTTGTGAAAAATCGGTGTAGTCCAGCACCTGTGCCCCCTGCTGTTTAACATCTCCCTGAGTACTCTGGGTGAGCGTTCTCTGAGCCTGGCGCGTGTGAGAGTGTGCTGAAGTGTGCACGGTGGTCTGTCCCCACCGGAACCTTTGCTTTGTGTTTGAATGTACATAGAAGTCGATGCTGGTCCCTCTGTCCGGCTGTATGATGGCCTCTGCTGTGTACCGTGTTGTTGGCGTGTTGCTGAGCTGCTCGTCTTCGTTTGCATTCCTGTGTGTGCACTTGTGTGTGTTTGGGAGCCCTGACTCCCCACGTGTGTCGCCCATGTTCTGTGCCTGTGAGGGCATCCTCCTCCTCTTCCTCCTCCTCCTTGTCAGCTCTGTGGCTGTTTCGCCGGTTGATGACTCGTCTCAGCGCTTGGCTTTTTAGAAGCTCTATTTCGTCTCTTTCCTTTTCGACGTTTCTTCTGCAGTCATTGTCTAACCCCGCCCACAACTGCACACTCACCACTCCAATTGGCTGCCATTCATATGACAGACACTGAAAAGAGCCATTAGTCACGACCAATCAGTACCATATTCTGACCAAACTTACAAAGACAGTGTACTGAGAAAGTGAGAAATATTGTGACTAATTTGTTTAAAATGATAAATAATTTATAGGCTGACACGTTTTTATTTATTGTCCAGGCCAGATGCACAGTAAAGAACAATCAGAAAGTACAGTCAGTGCCGACCAAGTTTATCTGTGTGCTGCCTGTTTTGACTCCTTCATGACGGTTGACTCACTTTAATACTGTGTTGTGTTTCCTGCACAGCCGCAGTCAAACAGCACGAAAAACAGCATAGTCACCAGCCCCAAGGGAAACGTCCCCTCTCCTGCCCTGGTATTTAAATCTTTATCTCTCTCTCTCTCTCATGCTCCTGCTCTGGCTCCACTGTCCTCTCTCTCTCTCTCTCTCTCTCTCTCTCTCTCTCTCATGCTCCTGCTCTGGCTCCACTGTCCTCTCTCTCTCTCTCTCTCTCTCTCTCCCTGTCTCTTTCCCTGTCGTTCTCAGTCAGCATCAGTCCCTTATGACAGTCCCTGTTGCCACCCCTCTCTCTGTCAATCAACACATCTCAGCATCTGATTCGTGGCCAGTCCCTTCTGTGTGGTCAGTCAAGCTCAACATTACATCACATTGGCTTCGTCCATTGGCTTATCGACGCCCTTATTCCGAGCCCCTTGTGTTGCGTAACCCATTTTTATAGCTGAATACTTACTAGAGCGATTCAGGTTAAGTTCCCTCCTCGGCAAGCCTGTTGCTATTACACAGATCCCATCTACAGTATGTGCTCTGGGTGGGATTTAAAATTAGACCTCCCTTCCACGTTTGCAATGTCAACCCTTCAGCATCTTAATGATAACAGATTGCAACTAGAGCAGGGGCGTGATGAAAATAGCCGAACGACCAAACTCCACTTCCCAGATATCCCTGCTGTCCGGGGGCTTTCTGTGATGGCCGTCTTAGGAGTTTGCCCATTTGTGAAAATCCATGTTTTTGCAGGAATGTGCCATCCATCCACATAAATAACTAAGGCTACCTTTGTTACTGAACAAACTTTAACATTTTATTTTACCTGAACTACTTAAGTTTAAGACAAATTTCTTAAGACAAATCCTTGTTTTCCACGGTCTACTACCTGTTTCTCAATCTTTTCTTCGCACCTCGGGCTACCAGGCTAAATCACGTGACGTTGCTTCAGGCGAGAAATGGGTCACTGTTATTCTTAGCAGACAGATATATGTATAGACACTTGCCATGTGTTGACGTGCCTTGTAATATTTGCCTTTTGCCATCGATATTTTCATCCAGGAGATTCCTGGTTATTTACGTCGTCTCATTTGACCAAATGTGGTCAAAACACTGTACGCAGTTACTCCGTTGGCCAAGTCAATGTAGGGAACGTTTGCTAACGTTTACCACAGATAGGTGTGAGGGCGCCCGTTCAGCCATGACTGCCTGCATTGTCCCGCTTTCTCTGTTAAAAATCTTGTGACAGCTGTGTGACAGCTGTGGGGACTGCGTGGAGGAATGTGGTCCACTTAAGGGTGTCGCCAGTATGTGGCATTGTCAGGAAGTTAACAAGGAAGACGCAAAAATGTCCGGCACTGTGACCCGAATGGGCCTAGTGACATTCGGAGCCATATATCAGGGTATTTTTAGGCTCCTTCATAGCTGCCCTTTAATGCTGCTGCGTGTGCGTGTTTTGGCTCTGGTTTGCCTGCACGCATGTGCGGGGGCAGACGCGCGTGCGCATGTATGTGTGTGTGTGCGTGTGTGTGTGTGTGTTTACAGAGACCCTGTGCTGAGTTCCACCCCCCCAAAGGGAAAACGCCTGATGGAAACCTGAGGCAGCCGTACTGTTGTCACACTGCCATGCCGTCATTCCCCTCCCGCCCTGTTCATGCCGCTCACTCCCATACCACTGCTCACCCTGCGCTGCGTGTAGCTATATATGTGTGTGTGTGTGTGTGTCTTTCTGAAAATGCCAGAGTCCTCGGCAGATGTGAATGTGTTTATGTCATTTCTTCCCCACCACGTGTTTCCTTGGGGACGTGTATCTTCTGTCTCTTGGTACTCCGAAGGCCCCCCCCCCCGCCCCCTGCTGTCTGTGCAGCATTAATGCTCATTTCCACCCAGTGCCCTGTGGGATACTACGGCAAAGGCTCAGTATCCACTCCCCGATTGGTCCGAGTGAGCCGTCTGCTCTCAACCCCCCAACAGTCTCCAGTCAACCCCCCCCCCCCAGAAATGGCTTTATCTACCAGTGTCACAATCCACTGAATTACTTCCCGCCAAATGGTCACCACAAAGAAGAGATGCTTGTACTTCACTGTCCATTGTGAGTTTATTCAAAGGTCACATGCATGTCAGTTACCAGCAATCCTAAATGTCACAGGAACATAAAAATACACCGTAAATGTTTTAGTATTTTCGGAAGCAATTGTTATATACTGATGTATGAAATATGCTATTCACTGCTGTACAGTCAACACTGCGAGATGAGATCTTTGCTAAAAACAGGGATTTTACTCAATAATATGAACAATGGTTATATACATTAATGAAGGTATGATTGAAAAGGACTTGTTCTAGTAATTGAAGAATTATTGATGTAATTGTTACATCAATATGGGGGTGTATAAAGAAAATGCCCCCTGTTAGATATGTCAGATTTGAACACGCTGACAGCAGTTACTTCTGTGGGTTGGGAGCTCCTTCAGTGACCCCTGGTGCAGAGGTCAGCCATCACGACAGGGATGTGGTAGTGGTGGCTGCAGGGTGTGTTAGGAGATGCCCGACAGGAGCATTTACCACGTACATAAGCAAAGGCAGGTCTGTGCTGTGCCGGGTATCTGCCCAACAGATCCATTTGGGGGTGCTAGAGAGCATTGCTGTTATTTCCTCAGCATGCCTTTCGCTTTAGCCTGTTGCCTCAAGTCCCGCTTCAGTCTCCGACTCCCCACGCCGTGCCTGGAATCTCGAGCCGCTGCTGTCGTAGATGTAGCTGTTTCCCAGGGTGACCGTTGCCGTGGTGACAAAGCAGCCACAGCGATGCAGAAATGTGTTGGCCGCCGGTTGGCTAGAGAAGAGCGCTGACACGGCGGACCAATGAGACGGACCCTGTGAACATATGTAATGGTCTGGCCCAATACACAGCAGATATCCACAGTCATGCCGTCTTCGACAGTTAAAGCAGTCATGTTAAGCAGTGATGGATATGCCCACGTTTTTCAATGCAATGGTCCATCTGAAAAAGCAGGATTACATCGCTACCCCATTGTACATGTAAAAAAATGCATCCCCAGCGTCTTGGTTTCATGAAGCAAGCTTTAACGTTCCCTGGCTTGTTACTATAACAACCAATCCGGTGTTTTAAAAAATAACCAAGTGAGCGTTATCAGAGGACTGAATAAGCCTCTTTCCTCAAGACTGAATAACTTGAAGAAGACATTTAAATTTAAGATTTCATTTAAATGAGACATTTTCAAGTGAATTATTTGTTATGCAATCAGATGAATAATACACATGAAGGGATGAAAACTAGAATAAATGAGACAACCTCTTCTGAAACTGAAAGTACCATGAAAAGCATCTTTATAGGAATCATATAATCATTACCAGAGAAACAGTTACTTAATTATTAACTTCCTTTGTAATTTTTGGTGTTATTTAGGTCAAGACTTTCTCTCTGGATTTTTCTGAATCCATTCGTCATCCATGACCTCGTTTCACGTCTTCTGACTTTCGTGAACTTTTATTCCTTCCCAAACTTCTTGACAAACAGCGTGATGAAGGTATCACAGATCAGAGACAGATCTTTTGAGGAACATGAGGCCTTAATGACCAGGGGAGGAGAAAAGTCAAGAGCAGGGTGCTCTCGTCTGGCCTCTCAGCTTACGGGAATGTACAGCAGTGACATCATGTGTCTCTCAGAAAAGATCCATCTTTAATTCATTTGCTAAGTGCTTTCTCAAGCTCTGCAGAGATACTCCTAAGCACTCCAGCTCACCATGATATACAAATCAATTCCAAGCATTTCATCTACTATAATAAATTGTATTCAATGTAATATAAGCCTATAAATGATAGTGATGGACAAAAAGCCGCTTCATGAACCATTTACTGTACTTTCTGACCCCACTAGATGGTGCTCTTGTTTTGCTTTGGGACATACTTTGTGCCCTTTTATTGACTAGTGGGCACCATCTAGTGGGGTCAAAAAAATACAGCAAATGGTTCATGAAGCTCATCATTTTGTCCATCATTAATAAATGAGATGTAAATAACTTTGATAAATAGATTACTGTGTTGAGCTTCTTGACATGGATCTAACTCTGACACGCTCCTGGCCACTGACCTCCTCGGCATTGCACTCCAGAGGATGACCTTCCAAAAACACCTACTAGCCCCCAAGCTCCTGCCTCCAGAGAGTGGCAGTGCGGGTCATCGTCACCCAGGGCTCCGAACCCCAAATCATTCAGCGGTCGATGTCCTGCCCCTTGGTGTTCATGGCACCCCTTGAGACAGCGTGTGGCAACTTAAACAGAAAAGCAGAAATCTAGCAATCACATAAGCATAAGACCACCATCCACCACCACCCCCCTCCCATTACATCACTCTTAAGGAGCCCAGCTGTCACTTTGCTCATACCAAAAAGGGCCTTTTAAGTTGGGGGTTTGCCGTTGTTCACATGGAAGACATCAGGTGAAGCGATACGTGTGCTGGGGAGACACGCAGCCCTCTGCCACCAGACTGCTTTCTGCTAACATGGAATCCGCTAACATGGAATCCGCTAACATGGAATCCACGTGAGGACTCTGCCATCCAGACAGATAAACCTCAACTGTGTGTGCGTGCTACGAAACACCCCCCCCCCCCCCCCGGCTCAGGGGGAAGCTGGCCATCACTTAATGCAATCTTGGTCCAGCGGGACGGTATGCTTGCTGTGCCGTGGGGGGTGGGGGCTGCCGGGAGACAGGGCGGCCCCATGCAGGTCCCCTCTGTGCCCCTTGGCCTCTTTTTCGCTTTCTTAGCCCCACGGCCATAATGACGACCCCCCACCCAACCTCTTCCGCTAACCTCGTCACTTGCCGTGATCTGTGTTTCTCTTCTTCCAGACCTAATTATTCACTCTCTTCTCTTGCTCTTCCTCCATTTCTTTCTGCTGTCACCTCCCTTCTTTCTTTGCCTTCTTCTCCATCTCTCATCCTCACGCCCACGCTTCTGCATCTCTCTCTCTCGTTCCCTCTCTCTCCCTCACTCCCCCTTTCTCTTGTGCCCTCTCGCTCTCTCGGGCGCTCTTTCTCTCGCTCTCTCTCTTGCACCCTTTCACTCTCTCACACCCTCTCTCTCACACCCTCTCTCTCTTGCACCCTCTCTCTCTCTCTCTCTCTATCTCGCTGGCACTATCTCTCTCTCTAGGAGCCTCAGACCACTGTTATCCATAACCCAGTGGATGGGATCAAGGTACATCTTCCCGCCCCCCCCCCCCCCCCCCG
>JAODJU010000119.1:29898242-29908675 GCA_026776725.1 Gnathonemus echidnorhynchus | reverse complement strand
CAGTGTTCGAAGTGGAGAAATAAAAGTGTCGCTACTGTATTGACCGTGAGAACGGCGGCGGGGGTGTTGGGAACAACCTATGAATTATAATCTTATTTTACGCATCATCACATACATGTAAAGTTCTCCAGCGTATTTATTCAGTTCCTCTATGTTGACAAAGAGGCTCTTTTGTATGGTGTCGTCTTTCTGTAACCAGTTGTGCTGCGGTTTTACACTGCCTTCATGGTTGACATGTTAGAAACAAGGACTGTTTTTTAATGTAAACATTGCAACAGATAAGTTAGTTTGACTTTTTTGTGGCTTAAACTGATAACGTAATAAGACATTGCAATTCACGTCTCAACTTTCATTGTCACATAAACACAACGAAATTATGCCCCGATCTAAGAGGAAGGGCCAGGTGCATGGCGGATAGGACAAGCAGTAGGGAAATTACAAGGAAAGTTCTAACCCCATAGTAATTATACTGAAACATATAAGATTGCTGTTATACTGTGCGTAGTTTTAGGATTTCTCCTACAGCTCGGTTACGCGTTATCCCGTTAAATGTCCCTGAATTGAATTGCTGCACTCCTGCCTTGTGACGTCAAAGGGCTATGACGCAGCTCCACACAGCCTTTAACCAGCCCAGTTGCCGAGGACAACGCGGGTACTGCCAGGAAGCTGTTGTACATCTGAATTTTATTAAACAAAGAGAAAATATTACAAATTCAATAGTTTTATATTTCATCACTTTAGGCGCAAAAAGGTAAGTATTTCTGTTCTTTGCCGTCATTTGACGTGTAAGTGATTACCTAGGAATTATATATTGTAGAGCCGGCGTGGATAGAGCTCCAGAGGTACATCCTTTTAACGAAGGTAACCGGCTTATGCGTTCGGGTGGGTAGTTGCCGTCCCGCTAATATTATGTGTGGATCTATATTTTGTGCAGTGGGTATAACACGGGGGGCGTTGTCCCAGGAGCCCGGATTCCCAACCCAAGTAGACGGTTGCCTACTTTATCTTGCAGTACTGCTCCATTTCCTATCATTTAGCCTCACCGAAATATCCTGAGATCCCGATGAGTGTATGGGTTTCCCTGTGAAAGAAAACACGGCAAACGGCTCCAAAGCTCTGCTTTGCGTTTAATAGAACACACACATATTGGCGTGTTTCTATAATGGCACTTAGACGGCTGAAGGGCAGCGGTGTTCGGTTTCAATGGTGACGGGACAGTGCCGGTGAAGGTGATTAAACCGGCAAATTTGGAAAATTAACGCTCTCTTTATGTATTTATTTATTTAATGAATGAACATAGTATTTTTTTCTGCTTATTAATCAGCTAGCATATTTCATAGTTTTCTGTTCAGACTGTCACCTATAGTGCGAAAATTCATGCAATTCGATGGGGAAACTAGTTTGTGTAGAAATGGAAACTGTGCAAACCCGGAATTCAGTACAGTTTTTAGTTTGTAGTCACCGTTCACCCTTTTGCTTTTTATAGTTAATATTCCGTTTTATAGTTAGCTTTCACAGAGGTTTACCGTCCAAACAAACTTTGAACAATTATAAATGAGTGATCGGAGTAACATGGCGAAATTAAAACCGGACACGTATTTTTTAGGCTAAAAGCTAAATTGTCGCCATGTCGACATGTTTTACTTATTAAATACTGACAATTTCCATCGGCTTGATGGATTAGGGTGAAATGCAAGAAATATTTACCCCAATATATTTGTGTTCCTGTTCCTGTTACCGCGGTGTTCCTGTTACAAGGAGTGCACTCTACGGGAATCAGAAACGAAACATAGCCTACCAGACATACATGTAATACTTTAAATATTAATTTGTTTGTTTGCTCATTGTGTAAGAAACGTAAGACAAGTTCTCAGTTTATTTATAGTCCGGTTTATTGTTGAAAGAGCATCTAAATCACTTAAAATATGTTGTAAAAAGGTGCAACTCTTTTTGAGCCGAGTATTGTAAGTCAATCGCGTGTATAAAAAGCCAGACGTGTCTTCTTTATGTTCATTTGTCCCCCAGAGGTGAGTTTGAGAGCCATCGCTTTAGGGAGAAGGGATCCTCAGTAGGACATTCATATGTTTATCCCGCGTTAAAGACAGGATGTGTCGTTTCCTTTTTACTACAACCTTTAGTACGAAGTGCAGAGTTGTAGTAAGCAGGCTGGTGCTGATTGGTCTAGCTGGATAATGAGTTGAGTTGTGGAACACATGGTCAATGCAGAGACCTCTGTAATATCGATTGGGAATGGATGCTTGACCATGTAACCAGAAGAGAAGTAGGTGTAAGGGCAGATTGTGCCTGAGGTGTCGTTGTTCCAACTTTTTGAAACATAAAGGCTGACTTTTAAGCAGGTTCTTTGTCTGAAGACCCAGGACCCTGTTTTTACATACCGGTGCTAACTGAATGACTTTTGTCTCATTGTCATTGTGGGTGACTGTAATCTTCTCTGTCACAGGCTGGTGGACATCAAGGAAAAAAGAGGCAGAAGTGGGAAGAATCGATAGCGGAACATTGGAGAGAGACTGGTCTTGAAATTTCTTGAAGGGACCTCTTTGAAAGCGGCAGGTTTGGCAGAAAGTGCGGGACCGGCTTGCTGACAGACTGCGATGCACCATTTAAGGACTTGTGCCACACGCCTGCGCCCCCTGACGGCCCCCCAGGCTGCCCGTTGGCCATCACTGTGGGGCCTGACGGCAAATCCGAGGCCGATTCGAGGGGAGCGGCAATATACGGCGCCCATAGCTGCTGAGAACTTCCTCAACGGGAGCAACCTCAACTATGTGGAGGAGATGTACTACGCCTGGCTGGAGAACCCCAAGAGTGTGCATAAGGTAAGGAGGTAGAGCAGAAGGAGGTGGTGACTCTGGGAGCAGGGTGGGGGGGCTAAAGGAAGACCCACATTTGAGTGATAGTTCTACCGGACTCTGACACTTCTGCACATTGCATTGTTTGCTGCAGTATTTGCTTTGAATTCTGATGCATTTGTTTGCCCGCATACCAGTTCTTTTCAGTTCACTCTGATCTCAGAGCAGCGCTGGGAGTGTCGCCCAAAATGTGCTCCGACCACAATGTGTTCCTCAAACACCCTTTCCACCTTATGTCGTCATTGATTAATTATGAACCTTTTCTTTTATAGCAGACCTTGTCCTGTCTCAGCAAAGCTTTCGTCCTCATTGACTATGATGAGATCTAAAGACTTGAATTGTTGAATTCTGTAATATGTAACTGAAAATTCTGCTCAAAAAGGAAACTTGTCAAGAAAATGATAGGCTAACTGATTAATAATTAAAGTTAATAAATATTTTTATTGATTGCATGCAGCCACCTTTCATCTTAATACGTCATTTTTGACTTTATCAATATAGGCTGATTGACTCTGGTCGTCCACTGTGCCACTAAGTCAAAAAAAAGTTTTCCCGTAATAGTACAAATTAGATTATCATAAAATGAATAAACAATGATAGTTTACTGAAGCATTTGGACATTCATCAATATTTGGGTGTCTGTTGTAATAAACCATGTCTAGGTCTCACCTTATTTAGCTCTTGTGTCCTGTTAGGTGAGTCACCCCCATGCTTCCAGTACAGTCTCCCCAAGTTTGCTGTGAACTGCTCCCTCCATTTTAGGGTGGGGGGACCCCATTCAGATTCGGATCAAACATTGTAAAATCTCTCTTGGTTTCCAGGCCTTGTTCTCAATGAGGGTTTTTCGGTAGGGCTTCCAAGAAATCCAGTTTGGCTGCAGAGCTGTTCCATTTCACTTGAAAACAGCCCATATACTCAAAGACAATATATATAAATATACAACTGTTATTTTCTGGTCATTCATTCCTCTCTTACTTGCATGTCTAAATTTAATATGGGGGTTGTTTGTGACTTAGTGGATTAGACCCCCGTGCCTCTGATTAACAGGTTGTCACTCACACCTTGGAAGGGGCTTATGGGAAAGGTTCACTGTTTTAAGGTGTCTCCTGAGGTCAAAGCTGTCAGTAGGGCGGGGTGTAGCCAGTGCATCCCGCCCCCCCCCCCAGGGAATTCTGCTCAAAAAGGAAACTTGTCAAGATAATGATAATAATTAAAGTTACTAAATATTAGTACCATAAGGCGGCTTGGTGTAAACGATGACATGAACGAATAGGCTAAATTTATTGATATGAGTGGAACCTAAATTCATAAATAGAAGTTTAACACAGAAATATTATTGCTGTTTATTATGGTTACAGATAACTGTCTGGCGCTAACTTAATCCAGAAAGGTCACACTGTCAGTGATCTGTGAATTGTTATTATTCTTCATAATAGTTGCATCTGTATTACAATGACCAAAATTTCATAGGCACAATGATTTCCATTATTTGGTTTACGTTGGCCTTAGCTGGGGCCCCAAATAAGTTGGCTCGCCCTGGACCCTACTCCATAGAGAAGGACTTACCTGAGGCGCTTTCCCACTGAAGGTCAGCAATCTGGTTCCTGTCTCAGAGTTTCTGGGCCTAGGAACTTTTTGGTTCCTGGTCACTTTTGTATGTCTCTTGCCCACCGCACAACAGGAACCGTGATCTTTATGCTAAATAAGCATGGGAGATGCAAATAGCTTGTAGGTTAAACTTCACATTTAATTTAATACGTAAACACACCGCCAGCCCCAAAACGATGGAGGATGGAGAACTTGTTTTGTTAGGTTTTTGTTAGATATTGTGGTGGAGGGTGAGGGATTGATCATGCGATCCCGAAAATAAGGAACAGATCTCATTCTATATTTGTTGAAAACGAGACATAGCATAATGGCCTGTCCAATCTGAACCCTGGACCAATCTGAAGTGGACTTCTGTGCTAACAGTTTGGCCATAACAAACACCATGTTCGAGTATAAGGGTCTTCATAGTGCATCTGGCACCGGAGCACCCAAGGCCCTAGTTTGATGATTGATTTTGTAATTATATCGTCGGATCTGCATCCACATGTTTTGGACACTTGGGTGAAGAGAGGAGCTAAACTGTATTAGCTGACACGCCTCTTCAACATTGTGTGGCGGCTGGGAATAGTGCCTTTGGATTGGCACACTGGGGTTGTGGTCCTAATCTTTAAGAAAGGAGATTGGAGGATCTATTCCAACTTCAGGGGGATCACACTCCTCACCCTCCCTGGGAAGGTCTATGGTAGGGCACTGGACAGGAGAGTTCAACCTTAAGTGGAACCCAGCACCTGGGAGGAACAATGCGGATTTCGTCCTGGTCGCAGAACACCAGACCAGCTCCTCACCCTCACGAAGATACTGGAGGGTTCATGGAAGTTTGCTTAACCAGTCTGTATGTGGGGGATGAGTTACTGCCTCAAGCAGTAGTACTGGACAGGCAGGAGCCAGTTGAAGTGATTTGGGCATCTATCTAGGATGCCTCCTGGGTGACTCCCTGGGGAGGTATTTTGGGCATGTCCAACCAGGAGGAGGCCCCGGGGCAGACCCAGGACACACTGGAGAGATTATACCAGAAGGGGAGGTCTGGGCATCCCTGCTTAGACTACTGCCCCCAGGACCCAACCCAACAGGATAAGCTCCATATGGTGGATGGATGGATAGCTGGATGGATGGATGATCGGACACAGCATTTTTTAATATCTTATTTTTTACAACCCTTGACATGTTTACACTTCATTATTAAATTTGATCAGCGGATCAATCTTTCGGTTTTTCGAGCATTAAAAATGATGTTTTTATCCCAAGAACTTCAATCAGGCGAGTTCCTGCGGTGACAGATGTTCCTGGTTCCTGGAAATAGTTTCTGTGGTAGGAAAGTGCTTCTGGCTGCCGTAAGAGGCTCTGTTTCAGTTGTTAATGATTCATGATTATGGGAAGAATATGTATCCCAGTGGACGAAAGGGGTCAGTGGCCACTGAAGGGTACCTTTTAAATGGAAAAAGAAAAAAAAACAACCAAAATATTTACAGTGTGAAAATACACAGCGTGTCGGTGGCGCCAAGTCCTTGACTCATTTCCTACTAGTTCTCCCTGAAATCACTTCCGCAAAGGCAATGCAGGCAGTATGTAGTACAGAGATGTGGCAAGCATGTAAAAGACCATGTCAGGGAGGAAAACAAAGGTCATTATCACAACAGGCTCGCCCTCCCCTCCCGTCCCCTCCCCCCCGAATGCCGATACAGTCACATGCTGCACACAGTATGTGCTACAGAGGTGCAGCAAGCTGCCAGCGATGGGTATGGATGGGGCTATGGATTGGGTATGGATAGGGCTATGAATTGGGCATGGATGGGGCTATGGATTGGGTATGGATGGGGCTATGGATTGGGTATGGATGGGGCTATGAATTGAGCATGGATGGGGCTATGGATTGGGCATGGATGGGGCTATGGATTGGGTATGGATGGGGCTATGGATTGGGTATGGATGGGGCTATGGATTGGGTATGGATGGGGCTATGGATTGGGTATGGATGTACTCCGGGCTCCAAGCAGGAGGTCCAGCATGTGTCGCGCTCTGCTATTTCACTGCACTCACTGTGGTATGTGCAGTTGCTGCACACTGTGAAGATGAGTGTCTGTAGACTAAAGCTATCCCTCATCACAATCTATTTTGATATAATTTGTTCTTCTAAGCAGTTCAGTTTAAAATGCATTTTTTATTATTATTTTTTCTTTACTGAATTCAACCCCCCGAAGTCCAGCTGTGTTATTCTTATTATTTATTCTTATTAATAAATATAAACTGTACATGCACTCCTGTTGGAGGAATGGGCATTTCGAAGAGAAGCCTCCATCTTTGTCGTGGCGTTTTGACATTCCCTGCTAGTTTTTCACTGGACGGGTGTTCTGGGACCAGTATGTATTACTGGGGAGGTGTGATAGAACAGCCCCACCCAAGTGTGTGTTTCTGGTTGATAACTTAACTGCATGTTAGTGTGTTCTGCCCCAGGGCCAAGCTGGCTCTGCTCTGATCCTGATCTGAGGTGTCGTCTACTGAGAGTGAAGGCATTCCAAGTCCTTGGCTAATGACTCCAAATGAGGAAGGGAGAGAATCAGTCAGCCATAACCTGCCCTGAACTCTTTCCAGTCTGTTACAAGTTTGAGGTCCCTGGAATTTGCAGCACAATGCTCCACAACCTGTAAACAGCACTTGCATATCTGTTCAGTCTCCCGTAAACAACAACGCTGGTTCCAAATTCTTCAGAAGCAACAGGTTTGAATTTCAACTGCTTGCTCTTTTATTTGGTCCCCTTTTGTTCTCAAAGCACTTTACAAAACTTGCAAATAATCATGGCCACGTTCAGCCTGGTTTTTGCTTAAGTTGAGCAGGAAAAAATCCTAAAGACCATGTCAGAGAGGAGACCGAACACCTGAGGTCGTTTTCAAAACAAGGTCACCTCTCCCCCGAATGCCGATACAGTCATGCGTCACATAGCCATGTTACTGTCCACGACGATCCGCATTTACAACGGCGGTCCCGAAAGATTGTACTCAGCTGAAAATTTCCTATCACCTAGTGACATCGTAGCGTGACACATTACTCACGTGTTTGTGGTGATGCTGGTGTAAACAAACCTACTGCACTGCCAGTTGTGTAAAAGTATAGGTCATACAATTATATACAGTACATAATACTTCATAATGATAATAAATACGTTACTGGTGTATGTATTAATTATACTTTACTTTTTATCGTTATTTAGGCTATATATCATGTAGCCTAGGTATGTCATAGGTTATACTATCTAGGTTTGTGTAAGTAGACTCTACGAAGTTCTCACAGTGACGAAACTGCCTAACCATGCATTTATCAGAAGGTATTCCTGTCGTTAAGCAAAGCATGATTGATACTGCATTAGTCATGAATCGGGCTGTCTGTGCCTGAAAGGGGCTGCAGAGGAACCGGCTCGGTTGAGACACAAACATCCATGTCAGCCCCATCTATCCACGGTGCACCCCCCCCCCCAATCATGGGGCCCCGTCTGGGGTCACTAGGTGTCCGTGGGTAAGATCATGGACTTCAGCCAGGAGGTTGGTCGTTGAAGCATGGACCTGCTGTTATACTGTTGTGTAACGATATTAATTCATCCTCATCTGTCAACATTCATTCATTATGTTAGCTGTACACTGGATACTGCGATTTAACTATGATTGCAGTGGGTTGTGCTATTGAAGCCTGTTGTCTTACTTGAAGCATATAAGTGAAACTCTCCATATTTTAGGTACAAAGTCGCTTTTGCAGTGTTATGTGAGCCCCCCCAACCCACTTCAGGCCCCATTAATCACTGTAGGTGATTTGGCCGAAGCCCAAGCATTTATCCCATTGGGGCACAGTGACCCGAGGACTGGAAGGCGTCTCAGCATGGAGGGAGGGCGTTCTCTCTCTGTACTCGCTCAGGCCTGCTACATGAAGGTCATACCGGCTGATTATTTACTACAAGGGGCTACGCTCGTCCTTGAGCTTACAGCTTCCACCTCCTCTTCCACGCTTGAACCTTAGAGCTGCACTTGAACTTCAAGCTGTGTGTTCAAAATAGAGCAGGTGCCCGGGTCTTTTTCCCAGCGTTGTACAGGCTGATCGTTCCCGATGTTCTCCCGCGTCACATGCTGACTCCTCTCATAGCTGTGTTGCTGTGGTCACGGGACAGTCTGTGTTGATCTTGCAGCCAGTAAATAATAATTTCCTTTGACCTGACCTTGATCTACTGAGTAAGAGAGTTGGGGAAACAAACAGATCAGGTCATGGTGAGCCTCTCACTCTCTGGCTTTGTCTAAGCTTTCGTTTTGTGCCTGGTTACATAATCTAAGGTTTGTGATTATGAAAACCACAAGGCTGTGATTCAGACTCGTACTCACTGGTTTATTTATAGGACAAATAAAAAATTTCTCAGCTTCCCAGGTAGTTAATTCTATTAATGGGTGAGTCAGGCTCATCTCGGACCCGCTTCTGGGATGATTTGTGCTCTGTCCAGCTTTGACCACAGAACGAGAACGGAAAAGGCAGCATCTACGAAGACATACTGTACGGGTCAGTGACAGGTATTGAGTAATAGGGTGTTATCTCTTTGGTAGTTGTCTATGTGCTTTGAGATGATGAGGTTCCCATGAGACACTGTGAACGTTCTAATCTCAGCACCTCTGAGATCGGGAGTGACATGCACCTGGGGCTTAGCTAGGAGCAGGCAAACGTAATGCAAAATTGCAGGTTCCTGAGATGCATGTGTGCCCCTGACTCTCCCTCACATACGCTATCACCCCCACCCTTACTGGAATTGTCCCTAATGTTGACAAAGCTAGAAGTAACCGGATGTGCTGGGACACCCCGTCCCTGCCATTGCGAATAGTGATGTCACATTCCATTGGGAAATCCCCCCTCCACACACACACACGTCACCTCACACCCCTCTATCGCCTGTTTTCAGCCATATCAGCACACGGAGATGACCACAGATACAGCTTCGTTAAAAATGCCGAGTCAGCCAATCATTAACGGTGCCCAGCCCAACCCGCCGCACCCTGTCTCTTTACAAATGGAGAAGATAGAACAACTCAGGTGTCCTGTGAACAGTTTATTATACTTCAGCCAATATTTATCTAACAAAAAAAAAAACGTGGACTTTGCTGTGGTAGGGCAGAGATGATACGTAGATCTTGCGGTGGATGTGGAATTGTCTGTGCTGCCTTTGTTTGTCATGTACCTTTAAATAAATATGCAGATGATAATTTGAAGTTTGCTGATGCAGCAGTTCAATGCGGGTGACTCCGGAGTGATGCCGATTTAGTGAATAGCCTCGAACAGAGGTTTCAACCTGTGCCCCATGGCTGCCTGGAGGTTCTTGGATTAATGGTAAATTTCCAGATTGCTGATTATTTTGTTACTTATGTGGTTTCATTTCAGGCTGCCTCGTTGCAGAAAGGCAGGTTGAAAACCAATGGCTTATAACATTAAGTGGCATTGAAGTCTGTCTCATTTCTGCTCCAGTTTGGAACTCAGGTTATATGTTATACCTTTGATCTGATCTGAGTAGATGGTGATCTCTCATGTGCACCATGCATCAGACTGATATGATGACAAATAGCCTTTTCTCTCCTTTTTCCAGTCATGGGACGTCTACTTCCGAAACGCCAACTCTGGGGCTCCCCCAGGTACAGCCTACCACACCCCTTCTCCCATGGGGGTGGCAGGCAGCCAGGTGCTGGTAGGGGCACAGCCCAGCACGGAGAAGCTGGTGGAGGATCACTTGGCCGTACAGTCCCTCATCCGTGCCTACCAGGTTAGTCTGGTGTCCACTGCCTACAGTCTGAATGCTTGTAAACATCTCCATGCCTAACATGAATGTCTAAAGTAAATGGTTTTATTTTCATATAGAGTGGTCCCTCGGTTCTCGAACTTAATCCGTTCTGGACTCCGGATCGAATCCTAAAAAGTTCGAGTTCTGATCGAATTTTTCCC
>JAODJU010000119.1:29869759-29898142 GCA_026776725.1 Gnathonemus echidnorhynchus | reverse complement strand
CAGATCGAGTTCTAGCTCAAACTGGTTTGTTCGACTTTCAAGAAATTCGAGTTCTAGTGAGTTCGAGAACCGAGGTAACACTGTATATATAGACTTTATCTGTGTATTTGTCATTGTTAAGTCTGTATAACAGATAAATAAAACAATACCAAGTGAAGAGTGGAAACAATTTCCTAAATGAAAAGATTTGGCACGACTACATCCAATACTCAGCATCCAATACTCAGGAATTAAAGTACGGAGGACGGTAAAGATCCCCTGATGTCATTCTTGCCCCATCCCAAACATCAAGGATGCATCCTCTCCCCATGATTCATTGCATTACAAGTTCGTTCTTGGGAGGCAATTTAGCAAGAATGTTCTTGCCAGGAACTTAAGTATGTTCTTGGCGTCCTTAGCATTGATAAACAGCCGTATTAGATAAACACTGGGTCATAGCTGTGCCATTTGATGTGCTCCTCTGCCTGTGTGCTGTCACACAGCAGTTTCACCATTGTTGCTTCCTTTACAGGTGAGAGGACATCACATAGCCAAACTGGACCCTCTGGGCATCAGTTCCAATGATGCCCCAGGAACTGTTGGGTTCCATCGAGCCGGTGAGGGTCATTACAGCGGTTATATTTGTCAACTCTGTTTCTGTTTAATGCTGCTTCCTGCCCCCTTTTCCGTCGCCTACCTCTATCTTCACTCCCTGCCTCAGATTCTGAATCCCTTCCTTTTATATTTTATTTGTTCTTCTTGTCGGTTGGTGGACCTGTTACTCAGTTGGACCCTGTGGCGATTACGGACGCTGATATGGAGTCCCGTGTGCTCACTGACATAATCACATCCCCGGATAAACTTGGTGAGGGCAGTTACTGCATGAAACTTGGGGGGGGGGGGGGTTTCCATGGCTACAGGGCAGACTCTCTGCCCTGCTGCTCTTTGAAGCTCATTGTACCATCCATTCCAAAGCCTCCATCATCTGCTTCCTTTGCACGTGTGTCCTTACCTTCTCACATTTCCCGCATGGATATTAGTTAAAATATCAGTGTCAGCTGATATTCATTAAAAATCAGTCTTGTCCAATATTTTACCTTTATTAATATTTAAAGCCAACAGAACCAGAGCTAAAGACACTAAACTACTAAAGCAATGGAGAAAATCACATTGGCCAATCAGCCATCTTTCCATGTTGGCTCATTCACCACTTAGACAAGGTCTCAAAGTACCAGCCTAGGACGTGTTTAAATTGCATTATGAAATCTGGCCCACAGATCGATCATTAGGTGTCCGCAGAATAAAAAACCATGCAACATCATTCCATTAATCTGCACCAGTTTTTAAGTTTTATTGTCGGCAAATATAAGAGTTAATATGCACCTATCCGCTGAATGATAGCACCCCTAAACTAATCTAAAACTGAAATTAAAACTAAATTATGAACAGAAAAAATAATTATAAAAAAACTCAGTGAAAATACAAACAAATAAAAATAGACCATCCATTTTTTTATACCTGCTCATCCAAATCAGGGTTGCGGGGGGTCTGGATCCTATCCCAGAGGCTATGGGAGCAAGGTGGGGAGCAAGCCAGGATGGGGGTGCCAACCAATCGCAGGGTGCATTCACTAATAAACTAATTAAACCCTGCTTAAGGGTTAAAAAGGTAGGGTTGCCAACTACTTCCACACACGCAAGAAATCGATATTATTCCATTATAAACTTAAATTTAGATGCATCAAAAGCACTGGGGTAGTTTGCCATGCCTACAGACTATTTACATGGTGATAAATCTGTTACATGCATGTAAATGCGTCTGCATGTGTGAGCAAACTTGACTCGAATTGAGAATCTCACTCCAGCCATCTGACCAAAGTTGGCAGCCCTGAAAAGGAAAGTGACTTAGGTTCCATTGTTGGCTTATTGGATGGTTTTTATATTTGAGTCTAGATCACAAAGTAATGGTGAGTTGCACAACACAAAATTTTGCTTAGTTTGCAAA
Source organism: Gnathonemus echidnorhynchus (assembly GCA_026776725.1). Lineage (NCBI taxonomy): Eukaryota > Metazoa > Chordata > Actinopteri > Osteoglossiformes > Mormyridae > Gnathonemus > Gnathonemus echidnorhynchus. The sequence continues at coordinate 29,896,159 of JAODJU010000119.1, read as the reverse complement.
ATACATGAAAACAAAACTGTTCTTCACGTTGAAATCTGTGCCATAAAAGGGCGAGTAGGAGAACCCTACACCCTACAGCAACCCTTGGACACAAAACATGAATGTGTTCAAGTGGGCTTTGGACCGTGCAGTCTAATTTTTAGCAAGCTGGTCCCAGTGGCAGACAGATCTGAAGAAATGGAGAAGCACCTGAGGGGTGGGCTGCCTCTCCTCTCTCACGACACAGATGATCATGAGCTCTGCTGTGTGTTTATCTTCAGGAGATTGCGGAGAGGCCCGGTAAACGTCAGATTGCTTGTTGAACTATATATTCTTACATAGTGTACAATCTGATTAGATGTTTCCTGGAGAGATGAGTTCTGAAATCTCTGGTTTATTTTCCCCTCAGTAGGATATGTGAGTGAGAATGGAGGAATGGACCTCAGAATTTCACCTTCTTATGAAGGGTTGTCAGCTGTACTTAATGTTTGGGTAGTAGAACAGCATGACTGTTTCTCAGAAGTCATTGCTCATCCTGTAATGATAATGTCGCATACTAATGACTTAAACATGTAACAATGCAATATTTTCTATCACATAAAGTGTGGGTGTAGCCCTGCAGCTTCAGGTCAGATCCTACTTTTCTCTCCTTCCTTGGTATCCTTTGCAGACCGTGTTGCCATGACATCAGGCCTTGTTTTATGTCCCCATGATAACACGGGCCCTGAGCTTTGGGCTGACCACACACATTTTATTCCCTGACCCCTCACAGGGAGACAAGGGGAGGCAGTGATCTTAAGTTTTCACAAAGAATTGAAGTGGGTTTCGGGGGGGGGGGGGGGGGTCGCCCCGCCCCTGAAACCCTTCCCTTATTAACAAAAGGCTTTGGGTTTTTAACTCTAATCTGTCTCTGCACTGCCACTCAGGACTTTGGTGTCAGAGTAAGTATCTTAATTTCTGAGTCCTTCCCACTGTTTTAATCACACTGGAGTCTTTGCACGTTGGCTGTCTGTGCAGTTATTGTACAGTGTTTGGTGTTTTGCTCTTGATAAGGTGGTTTTCGTCATAAACATCCTTTCCCCCGCACTGACGTGCAGCAGATGACTACCATGCAGTGTATTCTTCACATACACTTTGTCCTGTAAATAAAGGCGCCACTGCTCATGGTTTAGGTCCCTGTAATGAATAACAGCACTTTCCGATCAGGACCAGCAGGGCTACCCACTGCAGCTGTTACCAGCTCAATCTGAAGCATGCTGGTTTATTTTAGGACTCATAGGCTGCATCCCAATTTTTTTTTTTTCAATGGCTCCCTCGCTCCCTCCCTCAATGACTTGCTGTCTAAAAATGAAAGTTCATGAAGCTGACAAGGGAAGGAACAAGTGAGTGAGTGAGGAAGGTAGCATAGGCAAAAAGTGGAATCGGGACACACTTGCATTCTCGAAGACTTACCATGCTCTGCCTGTATGCATGGAGTCATCACTGAAGTATAAGTTTTATGCCGTTATGCCTGGGGTGTCACTAAAGGTGAATTTCTCTTACATGAAGGGTACTCTTGACTAGACTTCCACACGCCCCCGGCGAAGGGGTGTTTTGAGCGAAAGTCGGCCCTAGCTGACTTGTTCCTTAAGGTATTGGGACAACACTTCAATAACTTCCAGGGTGAAGGGAAGGTAGCGAGGAGCAGCGGCCCAAATAAGGGTTTTAAGATGTAGCAATAGACGTTGTGGAGCTGCGATGGGCTCCTTATGTGTGCAGTCTGCCACCCATGTGATGATAAGGTACCTAGGAGGTACCAGTCTGGGGCAGAATTTAGTTGCCTTTATCCTGGCAAATCCCACTATTTGCTTATTTTCATTGCAACCAGATGAACTGATCTCAATTCAGCTGACGATTACAGTAGCACCACTGAAACCACACTGAACACTGTTTATTGAAAATGCAAAAAAAAGCATTGTATCCCCCAAGCCTGTCACTTCTTACTGACTCATCTGTCACCCCCCCTGCTTTTGTCTTGCTGCTCATTCTCTACCAGTGCCTTGGTATTCATTTCTAACATAGCATGAATGCTGCTGCACCATTGATGCAATTATCTGTATCTGTATCTCATCAGGAACTTAGTTTTGATTTCCTGTAACCAGCTCCACATTCCATAATGCTTCTTTTATTGTGTTTTTTTTTGTTTCTCACTGTTTTCTTTGTCTTCTTTGGTGCTCTGGTGCCCCCCCTGTGTCTCTGTTGGTCTGCTCCCTTTGCCCTCCATTACCTCCAACTTTCCTGCCCCACCCTACTTTTGCTTTTGCCCCCTCCCTCACCTATCCAGGATTCTACGGGCTGGAGGAGGCCGACCTGGACAAGGTGTTCCGACTCCCCACCACCACCTTCATTGGGGGCGACGAGAGCGTCCTGCCCCTCAGGGAAATCATTCGTCGCCTTGAGGTCCGCCAGCCTCCCCCCCTCCCCCCACACACAAACAATAACTGTATTGGGTTTGGGACAGGCAACCTTAGTCACACAGCACTAAATGTCATTTAAAGCCAGTTCCAGTTATCTATGTGCACCAAGGGGTCATGACATTAACCTCTTCTTGGGGTCATACAATTGGCATAGCGACAGAAAACTAGTGCGAGGGAGGAGTCAGTAGAATAGTGCGCGGGACTCACTCGCTCACTGCTGTCAGGCATCAGAACAGCAGTATGTAGCTCATATGTTATCCCCCCCCCCCCCAGATGGCATACTGCCAGCACATCGGGGTGGAGTTCATGTTCATCAATGACCTGGAGCAGTGCCAGTGGATCCGCCAGAAGTTTGAGAAGCCTGGTGTGATGGAGTTCACGCTGGAGGAGAAGAGAACCCTGCTGGCCCGGGTGATCCGGTCCACTAGGTTGGCCCCGCCCTCCCCATACCCACCCCCCCACCACCTTCAGGCCCCAGACGGCACAGTCAGTTAGCCAACACCTCCATACGCTTCTTTAAACTGTATGGGTCATTCCATGTCAAATCATCACACTTTTGGACCTCAGCGTCATGAATTTTAACAAACCTTGGCATGCTGATTTGGTCACATAAGTAACTAATGAGACTGAAATTGGGTGTGTCTTGGATCAATATTGAAGGAGATTTAAGTGAACAAAGTTTTAACTTTTTTGGGGGGGGGCTATGATTTTGACTGGCTATATTTTCTTTAATATAAGCTGTACATAAATGGTCCTCATATTGTTTTAAAGCTATTGTCCAGCTCTATAGATTGAATAAATAATATGCGATCCCCATATGAATAATAACTATGTAATAACTGATTAAAATATTAAAAAATCAATAACAAAAAAACCTATATTTCAAAATTGATCAATTTTCTACTAAAGCTAAACATTATCATCCCGAACATCTCCAGAAAATTTGGTCTTTGGTTTTTGAGTTGTTGCTGAGATATCATTACTTATATGGAATGTGTATCAAAACCACCATTCCTTACGATGCTGTTAGCAGTAGCAGAATAGCAGTTAGTGATCAATGCATGGTACAGGGTTATTATTTTTCATGACAACTTCAACTATTGCCAGAACTAGCTGTGGAAATCAGTCTCAGCTGCTGGACTTAGTTTCTTCAACACATCCTAGCCATCAATTATCATCATATGCAGCCATGACATAACCTTTGATGCCTGCAAAGTCGAGTGATTCCTTCAGTTTGCACTTATACTGGACCGATCTGCACACCTTACTCACCTCTGATGAATGCAGGGCATTTATTAGCCATATTTACTAGCCATGTGGGCCTTTTCAGTAGTATTGCAAGCACAGGTGTCTGCAATGGCATTAATGAAGCTTCCCGTAAATATCAGTGTAGCATATTTGTAACCTTTATTAATGTTATTACACCTGTGCTTGTTATACTATTTCATGGCAGTCTGGCTGCCATTGAAAAGGCCCATTGGTGATATGAAACCATGTGACATTACTCTTACATCAAGAAATCTTAGCAACACCTTAAAAACCCAAGACCAAATTAGCTTTAGTAAAAAATTAATCAATTTTGAAATATAGGTTTTTTTTGGTGATTGAATTTGTAATATTTTAATTAGTTATTACATAGTAATTATTCATATGGGGATGGCATATTATTTGTTCAATCTATAAAGCTGGACAATAGCTTTAAAATAACATGGCATATATGGGACCACTCACAGCTCACATTAAGGTAAATATAACCAGTCAAAGTCATAGCCGCCCGCTCCCCATGCTATGTGGCTTTGCTGGAGGCCACATAGCATAGCTGACTCCAAGCCTGAGAGTTTGCTTGGCTCTCTGTTGTTGCTTGGCAGGTTTGAGGAGTTCCTGCAAAGGAAGTGGTCCTCAGAGAAGCGATTTGGCCTGGAGGGCTGCGAGTCGCTCATCCCCGCCCTCAAGACCATCATCGACAAGTCAAGCCAGAACGGGGTGGAGAGTGTCATCATAGGCATGTCGCACAGGTACTTACCGTGGCGGCCATTTTGGCTGTCATCGTTTTGGTCTCAGGGCAAATCCAAAAGATTAATTTAAATTATATTTATTCCTTAATTCAATGTTAATTAAGCTCAGTATGGTGAAGTTCAGATTTGTACACATAATGAGTTGTCTGTGCATGTTCATGTTGTTAAATTTCTACATTCAAATTAAGAAAATATTCCCCATCCGTGCTTAGAGGTCGTCTCAACGTCTTGGCCAATGTCATCCGCAAGGAACTGGAGCAGATCTTCTGCCAGTTTGACTCCAAGCTGGAAGCTGCAGATGAGGTGGGATAATGGGACCCTTTCAACACATCTCATCTGGGGATGTGGCTCCACCTTCTCTTTACACATTTGTCCCACTTGGAACAGATTCCTCGTGGTAGGGAGGCCATATTCCCTATTGAAATGAGGTTTCCTCTTTTCCTGTGTCTTGCCAGGGCTCAGGAGATGTGAAATACCACCTGGGAATGTACCATCGCACCATCAACCGGGTGACAGACCGCTACGTCACGCTCTCCTTGATGGCCAACCCCTCGCACCTGGAAGCCGTAGACTCTGTGGTGCAGGGCAAGACCAAGGCTGAGCAGTTCTACTGCGGGGACACTGACGGAAAGCAGGTAACAATCCCTGTGACAACCGTGCCACGTCCTTCTACGACCTCCATGACGGGCTCCACTCTGACCTTAACTCCCAGATTGCCGTGCATGTTATTTGCTCATTCCATATTGGAAGAAAATAGCAGAAGGTTAGCATAACAGACAATATGGGGCAGCGTGTGGCTCAGTGGGCTAAGCCGTGTACCTGTAATCACAAGGACACCGGTTCAAGCCCAGCCTCAGCACGTCTGCGGGTCCTTGAGCAAGGCCCTTAACCCCCAGCTCCCTGGGCGCCCCAACAGGTGGCTGCGCAGACAAGAGCAAGTTGAGGGAGGCGTAAAAAGAATTTCCCCACGGGGATTAATAAAGTATCAATAAATAATATAATATGTAGTCAGTGGCCACTTTATTAGCTACACCTAGCTGATACTTTTCGTGTTATTTTGCACTTGTCTACTTCCTGTTAATTTTAGCCAAGTCTAGCCATTCTCCCTTGACCTTGATTTTTTTTTTTCGCCCATTGAACTACCACACACGTTCTGATTTCGATGTGTTCCTGGGTCTTCATCTTATGACATCACCACATTAATTAAAACCAGCATTTTCTGTTAAGCAGCAAGGTGCACAGATTTGTATAATACCTGTCTTATTCTGTTTGCCTTTTGTTAAGATAAATATAGCAAAATAAAAATAATTTAAAAAATCAATAACTAATAATACAGCTTGAAACAGCAACCTTGTAATCACAAGCCCAGAGGCTTTCCCTGCTGAGCCACACTGTCCCTGGCATAATGGCTGGATGACTGGAAGCCTGGAATTCGAAAATGAGAACAAATGGCCCAATGTGGTGATGTCATACGATGAAGACTGTGATTGGTTAAAGAAAGGCCCGATGTGGTGATGTCATACGATGAAGACTGTGATTGGTTAAAGAAAGTGAAACACAAGCCCGTGCCTTGTTGACCCAGGGACACATCGAACTCGGCAAAACCAGGATGAACTACCGCAATATGTTAATATTGTAAACTAATGACATTGTAGTGTGTGAAGATCCCAGGAGGGCTTCAGATGTGCTGGAACCATCAATATCATCACATTCAAAAAAATAAAAATAAAATTGTTTGTTCTAATGCATAGCCAAACAGTAACTGTGCAGTTTTCAGTCGCAGCCACATGATTGGTTGTTTGCTTTAATAAACTGATATACCTAATAGACTGGCCATTGAGTATAAGTGGTACGAACGGCGAAGGGTTTATTCAGATGTTCAGCTGTGAATCAGTAATGATGTCGGTAGGCTGTGGAATAGCAAGTCTGACATGAAAGTGGCATGAGGAAGTATGCAGCAGCTGTGCTGACGAGCATCTGCGTCCCAGGTGATGTCCATCCTGCTGCACGGCGACGCTGCCTTCGCTGGGCAGGGCATCGTGTACGAAACATTCCACCTGAGCGACTTGCCTTCCTACACCACACACGGTACCGTGCATGTCGTCGTCAACAACCAGGTCAGTTGCATTCCAAATTAATTCCCAGAAGTAAATTCTACAATTACTACAAATGCCCTTGTGTGACCTTTTGCGGAGTCGTTCTAACATTCCAAACCCACGCCTTCAGATCGGTTTCACAACAGACCCCCGCGTGGCGCGGTCCTCTCCCTACCCCACCGACGTGGCCCGCGTGGTCAATGCGCCCATCTTCCACGTCAACGCCGACAATCCCGAGGCCGTCATGTATGTCTGCAACGTAGCGGCTGAATGGCGTGCAACCTTCCACAAGGACGTGGTCGTGGACCTGGTAGGCCTCCGCTCCTTTGGGCATGGTATACGTGTTACCTACAACCAGTCAAAGCTTTGGTTGCGCCAAGCCATCTACAGTGGAGAGTGATAGTGTAGCCTCACATGACCTGGCTGTCAGACCTGAACACAGTAGAAATGGTTTTGGTGGAGTTTGACCAGAGAGTGAAGGGAAAGTGACCAATGAGTGCTCAGCATATACCGTATGTAGGACCTCCTTCAGGACAGCTGGAGAAGCATCCCAGGAGGCCGCCTCATGAAACTGGTGTGGAGGAGAAGGTGGGTTCAGCCAGTCCCTGGAGCAACTGGGGTTAAGGGTCTTACTCAAGGGCCCAATGGTGGCATCACTCTGCCGACCACGGGATTTGACCTGGCAACCCAACCCACAGAACTGCCCCCCCCCTCCCCCAAATAAATATTTTTAAATATTTTTTTGGGGTCAGTGCATAATTCCATATATGTTATTGTATAGTTTTCATGTCTTTATAATTATTCTAAAATGTAGTGCAGGGGTCACCAACATGGTGCCCGCGGGCCCCAGGATGCCCCCAAGGGCCACATGAGTCTCTCAGTTTCAAAAAGGTTGGTGACCCCTGATGTAGAGAATGGTACAAATGAACCGTTCTTTGGGTCCATGTGTCCAAACTTTTCACAGTATTTATTTTATTTTTTGAGAAATTTTAGTCATTTAATCGTGCTTCTAGAACCAACTAATCATGCTGAGTTTTACTAGTTCCTTTCAGTCCCACTTGTGTAACTCAAATTTATGGTTAATGTAAATGTGACATTGCTAAATCTGTCATTTACGTGTCTTTTCCTGCCTCCAAGTGGTTGTGAGGTTATGAAAGTAGGAGGGACGTGGCAGCGTCACATGTCACATGCTGTTAGAACTGCACGCAATTAGCCTATTTCTGTTGGTCCTTAAAAAAATCTAAAATCCAATAATCTGAATTTTAGGCCTTAAAATGTCTTAAATACAATTTTGACAGGTTTAAAAATTCAGCTATCTGCAGTTTACTGCGGCCCGAAAAAAGTTTTAAAATTACAGAACAATTTAAAATCATGTGGCATGGGGGTTCAGGCTGTGAGCTAAGTACTCACAATAGGCTACAATTTTTTAAACAAAGTTTTCCTGTTAAAGGTTATGTAGAGGAACATGATACAGTATTTTTCATTGTGAAATGCGTAACAGTAGGCATTTTTTCATTGTTCATTCATCATTTTAGGGGTATAAAAAGTATTATTTCAATTTCCTTGATACATATTTTTTCATTGCTATATCGTTTCTTGAGAATTCGCTGTAACATCAGAATCCCTTTCATTGGCACGATTGCCAGACTATACAATAATGTCTCATACTGCAGGGTTGCCAGCTCTCACACATCTGGCATGACACTCACGCTTTCAGACTCTCACGCTCATGCAAGGAATCTTACGGCAAATCAATATTATTCCGTTATAAATGTAAAATTAGCTACATCAAAAGTGCTGGGGTAGCGTGCAAACCCTACAGACTATTTACAAGGTAATAAAACTGTTACATACATGTAAGTGTGTGTGCATGTGTGTGCTGACTCATCTCGAATTGAAGATCTCACTCCAGCCGGCTGATCAAAGTTGGCAACCTTGATAATGCACAATGTGCTTTATTTTTATTATATTTAATGTTGCTGATGTCTTACTGTGTGTAATTTATCAATTCAACGTTACCATTTGTACATGAAAATCACTTTATGGGCTATGCAGATGGTTTGCTGTTACCCATGGTTTCAGTTATCCATGGAACTTGGGACCACTGTACTTTTATAAAGTTGCATTAAATGTAACTTTTTGATACCTGCAGAAACCCTGCGTATGGTAGGAAATATCGCTGCTTTCACTACTGCATTAAGGCAAATGCAGAGTAAGGCTAAAGTTTACTGTGTGTGGATTATGTTTATATTACATTGTGGGGACCAAATGTACCTCACAATGTGACAAAAACCTGTTTTTTGACACTGGGGTTTTTCAGGTCCCCACAAAGATCTGTGAATGCTATCAAAAAACTAAAAATGTCGTATTTTGTTTGGTTACTTATGGGTACGGTTAGGGGTTAAGGTCTTCATGTTGGGATTAAAGTTTTCCCAATAGAAATGAATTGAGAGTCCCCACAAAGATATAATTACAAACCTGTGTGTATGTGTGTGTGTCCTCAGGTGTGCTACCGACGGAATGGCCACAATGAGATGGACGAGCCCATGTTCACACAGCCTCTCATGTACAAGAAGATCCGAAAGCAGAAAGGGGTCCTTCAGAAGTATATGGAGAAGCTGATTACAGAGGGCATTGTTACCAGGCAGGAGTACGAGGTGACATCATCCACTCCAGAGTGTGATGGGGTGGGGAGAGACAGGGGAGTGAAGGAGGGAGCTAACACAATGTGTGTGGATCTCCCCCAGGAGGAGGTGGCAAAGTATGACAAAATCTGCGAGGACGCATACACTCGCTCCAAGGATGAGAAGATCCTCCACATCAAGCACTGGCTGGACTCCCCCTGGCCTGGTGAGCCCTTCTGAATTCAGCTATGAATGACCCAGTCTGGGTGAGCGGTTCTTGGTTGGGTTATGCTCACCATGGCCCATTGACCAGTTCTGATTTCAGTTACCGCTGCCAGACTTCCAGAGGATGATTTAGGGTTGAGCTCATAGCAAAGATATAGACATTAGATGTTTTTAAAATAAATTCCAACCTTGTACCTCTGGCCCTGCAAATGTTCCTTTAATTGTTTTATGCTTCGATTATTTGAATGAAGTAATTATGTGGCCTTGAGGTCTTGAGTCTGAAGGTTTCTTTGTGTTTAAAGGAGGACTGATCTGTCTCTCTCCGCCTTTATGGCTGTTTGTACAGGCTTCTTCACTCTGGACGGCCAGCCTAAGAGTATGAGCTGCCCATCCACGGGGCTGAAAGAGGAGGAGCTGGTCCAAATCGGCCAGGCGGCCTCTTCTGTGCCTGTGGAAAATTTCACTATCCATGCAGGTGTGTTAGCCCATGCATTCTTTACCAGACACAGAGATGTGTCAGCAAACACTCTCATGCACTCTTTACCAAAGACAGAGGTGTGGTGACAGGAGCACACACGAGCGGCCAGATTCCACAATATGACACGCCTGAGGATGTTTGTCGTGCCTTTCGCACACGGACATGTGTGTGGACACGCCTCGCCATTCACACAGGGCAGCTCCTCACTCCTGCTTCTCGCCTACTTGTGACTCAGGACTGACCCGCATCCTGAGCAGCCGGGGAGCCATGATCCAGCGGCGCACGGTGGACTGGGCCCTGGCCGAATACGCGGCCTTCGGCTCGTTGCTCCAGGAAGGCATCCATGTGCGCCTCAGCGGCCAGGACGTCGAGAGGGGCACCTTCAGGTTCGCACTGATGGCCTGGCATGTCCACCTACAGCAATGGACAAACTGTAATCTCTGTGCAGTTTTTTGTTGCTCCAATTGATTGTTAGCACATTATTCATGAAATTAAGTTAAAGTTGTTGATAGTTTTTTAGCATGTTACCTTGTGCTTGGGGGGGGGGGTCATGAACAATTTGCAGTAAATAAATGTGATGTGTTTTTGCCCAGCTGACCTGCTCCCTTCTTCGTTCCACCTCCCTTCACTTTTTCTCTCCACAGCCATCGTCACCATGTGCTACACGACCAGAACGTGGACAAGAGGACCTGCATTCCTATGAACCACCTGTCCCCAAAGCAGGCGCCCTACACTGTGTGCAACAGCTCCCTCTCAGAGTACGGCGTGCTCGGTCAGTCCGCCCCTCCCAGTCCAGTGCCCATGTCCTTTTATATATACATGATGGCCCAACCCTCCACCATTATTCATGAATCTTGATAAATGTGAACAGTACACTAGTGGGAGTTCTACTTGGGGGTGGGTTCAAGTAACGAGACGAGGCAAGACCAAGACATCTGATTGGTTGTGCCTGCCTCCTTTAGTTACTTGGACCCATCTCCTCCACAATCTGATTGGTTATCTCTGTGAACCAATCATTTTTTTCTGCCCTCAGAACATTGTTGTGTAAGTGAAACTCCCATGAGCGAACAATACAGTACTGATGAGTAAGGCCTGGGATGCTCGTACCTTGATTATGTGTTAAAACACTTATGTTTGGCTAAAATGCTCTTCAGTGAATGGCCTATAGGTATTTTACCCATTCTCCATTCTGTTTTTCTTCTGGGGGTGGACAGGTTTCGAGCTGGGCTTTGCCATGGCCAGCCCCAACTCCCTGGTGCTGTGGGAGGCCCAGTTCGGAGATTTCCACAACACGGCCCAGGGCATCATCGACCAGTTCATCTCCTCCGGCCAGGCCAAGTGGGTCCGTCAGAACGGCATCGTGATGCTGCTGCCCCACGGCATGGAGGGCATGGTCAGCATCTATCAGATATCACCGTCATTTTATAAATGGCTTCCCATGGATTCGTAACAAATAGACCATTTGCATTTTTAAGAACTAAGCTTTTTTAAATCATGGTGAGAGAGCCTATGGTTGACCAGTTTGAGGACAGTGATTGGTAGAAGATTCTGTTATGGTTCTACCCCCCTCCACATCCCTCCCCCAGGGCCCAGAACACTCCTCTGCTCGTCCAGAAAGGTTCCTGCAGATGTGCAACGATGACCCAGATGTATTCCCAGTGAGTCACATTCCCACAGCCTGAAGCTGAATTAAGTTATAACAGAGGTGGAGATTTCTGGTCCAGAGAGTACAAATCCAGACCAAGATTTTGTTTCAACCAACCAGCTGAGTACTCTGTGACTGTGACTCTTTATGCTCAACTGCTTTGTTGAAATAAAATCTTGGTCTGGATTTGTATTCACTGGACCTGAAACCTCCACCTCTGAGTTATAGCAATTCCTTTGCCGAAGCTTATATTCCAGCATTAGTTAGTTTTCATGCAGCAGTCAGGAGCAACAGGCTAATTTAATGAAGTTGTTGTTCAGTAATCAGGTGTGTTTGCTGCATTAAACGTGCATTAAATTCTCCCTGCTCCCCAATTCCTTCCTGCTGCAGAAAATAACAGAGGACTTTGCGGTCAGGCAACTATATGGCTGCAACTGGATTGTGGTCAACTGCTCCACTCCTAGCAATTACTTCCATGTGTTGAGAAGACAGATCCTGCTGCCCTTCAGGAAACCTGTGAGTCTTAACTGATATTCCCCCAAACCCACTGACACCCTCAGTTAAGGTCTGACCATCTCCTCTTGTCCCCCAATCACAGCTCATCATCTTCACCCCCAAGTCACTGCTGCGCCACCCAGAGGCCAAATCCAGCTTTGATGAGATGTTGCCAGGTGAGAGTTGAGGAGCGGAGTGGGACGAGCAAAAGTCCACCAATCAAATGCCAGTCTGTGTGTGAACTAAGCCATGTGGCAATGCAGTGAATGGGACCGTTTTAGGCTGTTCCCATTATATTCTTGTTTTAGATGAGCAGCATTAAACATTCAGCTAGTTTCTCTGCACTTTTGTGAAATGTACAAGGTATGTTAGACCAGTGTTTCCCAACCCAGTCCTCAGGAACCCACAGACAGTTCATGTTTTTGCTCCCTCCCAGCTCCCTGCCAAACAGTCCACATTTTTGCAGAAAGTCTAGGGGGTCCCTGACGGCCAGGTTGGGAAACACTGTGTTAGACAATTAGAGTTTATGTTCTTAACATAACATGCAAGACCACAAAAGGCAAGAATAAGAAATATGCCGTGATATGGTCTTGGGGACTCTGTGTGTGACACTGTCCCTGTCATGCCAAGGCACACATTTCCAGCGCCTGATCGCAGAGGCAGGCCCCGCATCCCAGAGCCCGGGGGGAGTGAAGCGCCTCATTTTCTGCACGGGGAAAGTCTACTATGACCTGACAAAGGAGCGGAAGACACGTGACATGGAGCATATGGTGGCCATCACCCGCATCGAGCAGGTACCATCCATGGGCACTCGGCACTCAGCTGCCAGCTTTACAGCTGCGAACGGCGGAAAAAATGTACCCCAAAGCTCTTCAAAGATGTGTGTAAAGAGAATTTGACTGGTGGTGTCGCTGCACGATCAGACATGGCCTGCCCCACGTGCCTGCTCGTTCTCTATACACAGCTATCTCCGTTCCCCTTCGACCTGGTGAAGGCGGAGGCTGATAAGTATGCGGGGGCCGAGCTGTTGTGGTGCCAGGAGGAGCACAAGAACCAGGGTTACTATGACTACGTGAAGCCGCGCCTCCGCAACAGCACAGCCGACTCCCGGGCCGTGTGGTGAGCTCCGCCTCCTCGCCCCCTCCCTTTTCCCCAATCTAGCGGTCCTCTCACAATCCCTGTTCTGGTTCCCGTGCCCTGTAGGTATGCCGGCAGGGACCCCGCGGCTGCACCTGCCACTGGGAACAAGAGGACTCATGTGGTGGAGCTCCAGCGCTTCCTGAACACTGCCTTCAACCTGGACAGCTTCCGGGGCCAATCCTAGCACCAAGCCAGCCCCCGTCCCACGCCCATTCCAGTCAAACCTCCCCCTCGCTGCCCAATAGCCCCACCCCCAACTCAGCCCTGGTGGTTGGCTTCTACATAACCCCCCACCCTGCTTGGACGGGCATTTCCGGTAACCCAGTAGGCCGTCCTGTCCCCACCTTCAGGATGCCACTTCTACATGCTGGGTCTCACCTCCTCAGCACCAACGCACAGAGCATCACGAGCCAGCATCACGTCTAGCTGTTATAGAGGATCGTTTACGTTTCTCGTCATACATCCCGCCGCAAAAACAGTGTCAGGCGCATCTTTTGCACCGGTACCAACAAGGCTTACGAAGCCAATTTCAAGGAACTGAAATTTTAACACAAAATTATAGTACAGGTTATGCTTAACCACAGAGTTACATTACTGCACAGTACAGTAGCTCTCTTGCCACACCAGTGAATGTGAGCTGCGGCAAATCATTGAAGGTTACATTTCCCAGAAGCATAGTTCCAAACAATGTTAGCAGCTTACAGAGTTGGAACCATACAACTGAACAGTTCCAACTATGCAAGTTGCTAATGGGAGCCTTTGGGAAATGTACCCCAGGTCTGTAGGAAGCAACCGTTTCCTTTACTCTCCACTTTGACTGGTCCCAGCTGGTCACATGACGAGCAGTTTGCACTCCTTATAGGAGGCCTGGGTGGATGGTGTTCTGTACTTACTCAGAAGTCACATGAAATTCCTGTTCCCATGGAGGCAGCCATTTTGTGATAATGCAGCATAGCGTTGGCAATGTTTTCCACACCCCTCCCCATTAGTTCTCCAGTATCAAAGTAAAAGGGTTGAGGAAAAAGTATGCAGTTTGCTAAAAACAACAATACTCACCTGGAAGACCTTCTTAGCATTATGAAAAATTTGCACTTTTCTGACCAATCAGAAGCTGTATCTGATATATTTATTCTCCTAGTGGTGATACATCTGATTGTGTTATTTTTGCCTCCTTAAATAAAGCACATTGTCAGCTTTTTATTTTCTCTTTAGATCGGTCTGGTCCACCTTCTGTTACTGTGTTTGCAGCAAGGACGTTTGCCACACTGTTTGTGCTGTCTAACTGCTCCAGCTTCTATGGAAGCTTTATATTTACACAAGAACACAAATGAAACAGTGAGTGGGTGAAATTAGGTTGGTGTGTTATCCAGCTGGCTAGGACTCATGTCTGGACTGGTGCCCTGAATCACCCGACAATAATCATATGACTGCTGGGTCCCGGTCAAGGCCCTGAACCCCAAGAACTCTGGGGGTGCCATGCTAATGGCACTCTGACTCCAAGCTTTGCTCCCCATCCACGTCTAGGAGAGAGTGACATGTTCTATGTGAAAAATAAGGAATTCCCATGTACTTGTACAAATGGTAATTTTATTGCATTTAAACCTGTACATCCATTTTCATTGAATTTATCTGTAACACCTTATAAGAATTTATTGGTTAAATATACTCATTCTTTTAAACCGCAAGAACAGGCTGTATATTGTGCAATATTCATACCCTAGTGTCTTCCCGGACTAGAAAAGCATCCCGTCAGTTAAGTCTAAGGTACTGATCATGGTTTAGATTTAGACAAAAAAAATAAAAATTCACCTAATTTACGTGAATTATTTTTTTTGTTGATAGTTTGCAAAGGCGGTGTTGCCTTAGAACTTTCTTATGGTGCAACAGCTTCATGCAGCCTCTTAGTGTTTGCATTTCATGTCTGTGACAGCACGTCTGATGTACCTAAACAGGTCTTCAGGCTCTTGACTGTGACTCACAAGCTTGTAGTAATTTTTGAGGAGCTCAAACAGCCGAGCTGGAAAGAGAGAGTGACAAAATTAGCATGTGGACACTTATGTGGGGGTCAGCAGTAGATGGGACCCATTGCTAGGAACCTCAAGGCTGTGGATTTCCTACGAGCTTTACAACAACATGAAACATCAGCGATATGAAGTAAAAAAAAAAAAAAAGTTAGTGAAAATAAGCAAAAGGCAGACCATGTATCATCTGTTTTCAGGTGCATGTGTTAAATGTCACAAATGCCCATACAATTTTGTGTAATCCTGAGTCTTCATTTAGCGTGCAGGAGGGGGGTGGGAATTAACTCACCCACTGTTACATTATGATGGATGAGGAACTGGTACATCCCCTGCAGCTCCACTTCAAGGTGCTTGTTGTGGAACGTGAAGTAGGCCACGTCTCTCTGGGCCACGGCTGCAGCCATTAACTGTATAAGACCTGCAGCAGAAGAGGGAACATGGTCATGAGGGAGCTGGAAGGGGGACTCTGTGGGTCCCCGAGGACCGGACTGGGAAACACTTCCATAGAGTATGAAAACCATGGGGGTTTCAGGGCCGAGCTGGGGGTTCAAATCCTACACTCTTTGTGTGGAGTTTACATGTTCACTCCATGTCCACCTTCAGTCTAAAGCCATGTAAATAGGGCAATGAGCATGTCTAAATTGCCCATAGTGTCTGTATAAATGTACAGAATGTGATGGATGGGGTTCCCATGTGTGGTGGACGTGCAGCATTGGGTAGGCTCCACTCTGACCAGGATCAGAGATTGGAAGATAGATGGACAAAAGCACTGAGCTAAAGAAAAACCACAATAATTCAAGAGCATTAGTCTTAGAACACAGAAAGGGACATCAGCTATGCTACATCATTTAACAAGAGGAGGACCTCGGTACATTTACATTCTTCCAAAAATTACCCAACGGTTGATATTCCAGCTGCATATTCCAACAAGTAATTTTCCTGTCCTGCTAGGAGGTGACCTGCCTTACCTTTGAGTTTGGGGTCACCCTTAAAGGCACCACAGCCCCAGTTCCCAGTAGCTACAGCTGGGAGGTAATCGAGAGGAATGTGCTCTTCTCTCCGGAAACCACAGTAGGCCTTCAAAAAATAACCCAAAACGCACATTAAGAAAAGCTCCTTTGCTTCTTAACCTGGTCAGATGGAAGCTCATGCAAGCAAAGTCTGAAAACACAAGAACAGCTTGAGAGCCAGAAGATCCTTGGCAACATCAAACAAGATAGGTAACAAATCTAATCAGATGTTGATAGTGACCAACCAATCCAAACACTGAAAAACTTTCTTGGCCTGACAAATTCCTCTTGGCATCCTAATGTACTGAACGTTTCCACTTTGTAGAGAAGATAACATCTGAGTTGTTTCCAAGCACCCCATTGACACTGGTCATACTGCGGTTCTTACCGGACTACAGCAGCTGCTGACTGACAGCACAGCAGGTCACACCACAATGGTTTCCTTATCACGATTAGTCACAGTACCAGGGTGAGACCGTGCAGGCCAACCAACCTTGTTCAGCTCACGGATTACGCATGTCATGTCATACTGGTCCTTCTGGTTTTTGAAGTGCAATGCGTCAATGGCAACCATTTTTCTCTGGCGTCTCAGCCATTCATCCCTTTGGATAGATTAGCATTTGTTAGTTTTTCACTTAGTCTAAAGAATCCTTTCACTTAGCACACATGCACTTTACCTTGTGAAGTGGCACTGCAGATCTACGAGAAGAGCATAGTATGTTTCTGCAAGTGGGGAAAAGCTGCATCGGCAGCAAAACTTGGGTGCAGAAGCATAAAGTCAACTGGAAATGGCAGTGACGTGTTCATGGGTTACCTCTGGCATTGGTCCATATAAATTCCCCGACACACGAAGGTGTCGCTGAAGCCAGTGTATGTGTTGTACTGCTGGAGACCTGTAGGGGGAGCCCAAATATTGTGATGGCACAGGGTATGACAAATGCAAGTGCATGTTGAATCAGTGGCCCAGAGGCCATTTTTGCCTAAGCCCAGCACTAAAACACCAAGCTAACTAAAGCAGAACCCAGCCATCGTTTATTTGAATCAGTAGAGTAACTTCCTGGCTTAGACAAAACTGTGCTGTTCCCCTGGAACTGAAAAAATACCTAATTGATCAGTGTTTAATACATATTTTAAAATCATATTGTTCCAAAGTTTACAAGACATTTTACGAAGTAACAGAGCTACCAGACCAGTGTGTGGTTGCCCACTAGACTGTGGAGGTCACATTACTATGAGGTACCTCAGACATGCTCTTACCAGTGATCCGGAGGCACTCGTTGTCGGCCAGCCTCTCCGTAAAAAGCCTGGACACAATGAGCTCTGGGTAGCAGAGGAACAGGATCTCCTCCTGGACCAGTCCATTCCCCAGCACACCCCCTCCTACCAAGCTGCAGGCAAAGTCCACCTGCCACAAACCCGGGAACTTCAACAGCAGCTTGCATGGGTGATATTGCAGTATTACAAGAAGATACAAAATGAAGCAATATAAGCAATGTAGAGGTAATCCAACTTATCAAGTATATTTTATAGAAAAACAGTGTTGTGATACACAAGTATAAATATAATATATATCAGTTCAACATACTGAGCTGATTGAGGAAGCAGAAGAAGATAGTAGGTATAGAATGAGGCAGGGGACACCAAGTCTGGTTGGGGTACGTACCTGCAGCATGCCCTGGCCCCTCTCCTCAATGGTGCCTTCTGAGGAGACGTGAAGCTTAGTCAACATTTTGGATTCCCTATACAGTGCCAGAGGGCCAGCCACAAAGAGGGGACAATCGGCTGCACGTCAATGACACATTCCATCTTTTACAACACATGCAAACAGGAAAAAGAACCATAGCCACCTTTCCCATTGTGGAGGGTCATGAAGACAGCACCTCTCGAAGGTCACCAGTCCCTCGATCTCTTTTTCTGTAGTCAGAGAACAAGCGCAAACAGTGGGTTTTTGATAGAAACACCATTTTGACCTCCTGTGGCTTCCTGCAAAGGATCCAACAAGTGTCTGGATCCAAGGTTGACTGCCTTTTCTCTCCTGCACACCTCCAGGTTATAAGGAACAGTAAAGGAATAATAACCAATAATCCATCAGGAAGCACTTCATACAGCAGTTACCGTGATCTGAAACTATCTTGAAGTAGTTGAAAATGGCTTTGAGCTTCTCCTGTTTCCTTGGCGACCAGTTCCCAAACAAGCTGTAGAGAGGGCGAAAAGAACACAACCACCACACTGAACGTGACATAAAGGGAAATGTGCACTTTGCATTCCACAAATCTACTTTCATTTTTTTCTTTCTTGGAAAACTACTTTTCATAGCAGCAATGAGTCATCATCCAATAAAGAATTAGAAGACTGATGTCCCACCGAATGGGTAATGTGGGCAGGTGAACACTAACTTCATGAGATGAAGATATGGCAATTAGAATTTTTTGCACTATATAAATTTTATACATTTAAATAGGGACTAAAAGTTAAAATGTCTACATTTTGTATTACTAAAAATAGACTAGGAAGGAAAATACATGAACCCATGATTGATAGTTTTGTATAAAGAGGCTACCTTAAATATATGTCAAATTAGCCACAGTGAACAGTGAAATGGGTGATAAACCTGAACAACTTGGTGACAACAGTGAAATATCAAAAAAGATGAGGTCTCCTTATAAATAGTGGTGTACCAATGTGAGACACCAGGAACCTATATATTTGTGTCTAATATTACCGATACCAATAACCAGAAACTGGCCAGCTTGTGCCAGTGGTGAAGCCTGCTAATCAGATTAATTCATCTATCATGTCCACTCTGCAACATGTGTCATTTTGTCACTGAAGTAAACTTCGTTGTCTTGTTTGGGCTCATCACAATATGCGAGATATATATCTCATGGCTGTGAGATGGCAAGATGGGCTAGAAAGTGTGAGTCTCACGGGTAACACCCAGATGGGCTACAGAAGAGAACATAAATATGACCAGGTACAAAAACACCATGTGGAGGAGCAGACCTGGAGAAATTTATGGTGGGGTAGTTGAAGTACTCTGAATTGTGGTGGGAGGCATTGCGGTGGGGGAAGGTGCAGTAGAAGGCGTTGGCCAGCAGACAAGCGATCTGGAGCTGGGACATGGTGATGGCGTGATACTGGCCACATCTCAGCAAAGGAATGGCCTGCCAAAGAACGATGAGGGGCAAAGGTATGTTAGGCTGTCATCAGCCCCACAAAACCAGAAGAGGTGGTGATGTGGGTTCAGTATACCTTACCTTTGGGCACAGGTCCGGCAACTTGAGGGCCAGTACAGATATTTTGTACAGGATGGAAGACACGTCCACTCGCTCCTCAGTGGATAGTGACTGAAATGTATAGGTTAACACTTTAATGCTGAATTGCTTTATTTTTAATAAACAGATTGGTGTCAGAGGATGCTCTGTTTACTTTAAGCATGCATTGCAGGCTTAGAATGTTCACTTGCGGCTCCTGCTTGGACAATTCAACACCTCCATCAAAGACAGCATCCTGACATGCTCTATCACAGTCTGGTATGGTGGAATGGATCCCCTCACTAAGAAAAGACTCCAGCCAATCGTCACCAAGGCCTGAAAGATCTGTGGTTCTGCACTGCCATCAACTGAACAACTATACACTCAACCTGCCAAAAGGATTACGGGGGTCCTCTCACATCTTGTGCATGATCTATTTCAACTGATTCCCTCAGGTAGGTGACTCAGATCACTAACCACCAAAACAACACACTTCAAACGGCTTCTTCCCCTGTGCCTCAACAATCCCTCCTGCTTTTAATCAACAACAATGCAATACTTGCACCATTTCAATATTTACTTTCTCATCAGCACAGACCCCTAATGATTTACTTGCACATTGTAATTACATATTGCATGTGTTATACATCACGCACTGTATGCATGAATGTATATTGTCTGTATTGTACCTGCATTTACTTCCAGTATTTGATTAAACTTGCACCAACCTCTGTACTTATCACTCACCCTCTCTGCTTATCTTGTATTTATTCTCTGTCCACATTACACCTAATTGTCAACTGTGACATGGTGTCTCAAACTGTTGGTAACCTTGGTCGTGTGGCAATAAAGAATCTGATTCTGAAATATGCTCTTGAACTGCTATAGTGATGATACCTGGGAAGGACCGTGACTTATTTAATGTTATATAATTGTCTCAAAGTCAATTAGTCATTTATTACTAAATGGACACAACACGACTTGAATCACTGACCTTAAAGAAAGAATGCAGAGTATCAAAGGACCACTGGTGTTTGTACTTTGGGTTGTATCTCTTTATTGCATTCTAAAGAGAAAAATGAGAAAGAGGGAAGAGAAATCAAGCTTGTAAAGTGAAGTTATTTTGGCTTTGGATTTAGTCTGACTAATTTTTCCATCTGAAATGTGACCAGATACTAAGAATGAGTCAGCATTGTTGAATATTTGAGAACGTGTATAAAATAAAGGAAAAAGATCAAACAACAAAGGAGCTATTTTAAAAATTATTTACTGATCCCTAGAATTTTGCCAGTATCATTCAGACCTAGTTTCGAGGCTCCTTTTCTAAGCTATCCTTTTGTAGCAATGAGTAATGTCTCATTTTGCATGGAAATACAGTCATGGAGTAACTGATAACCCAGAGAAGTGTTTTCCCTGAATGCACAAGGCACAGGCTAACAGATAACAGTAATTATATGGTAACAGTAATTATATGGTACAGCACATGTGCTTGTCAGTTTGATTTCATGTTTCAATTTAATTTCTTCAAGGTACTATTTAATCTTTTAGCAGCCACAAATAATATCGAACTGTGTACAGAAATAAGTAACTATTTTAATCCATGCTCCATACACATTTTTCTGTGTGTAGGGGTGGGCTGGGGGAGAGGTTAACTGAATATTATTTGAAAAATCACTGGCAAAATTTGACTAATAATTTTGCCTGAAATGACCATCCCTACCAGACACCATACCTCAACATCAGATGATGATGGGGTCTTTGAGAGATGGGACAAACTTTTAAAAATTCCATTCCATCGTGCATTTTCACTCTAAACAAATGAGGAACAATGAGAATTAGTTTTTTCCATAAAAACATACGAAATGAGAGAGTACTTCCATCCCTTATACGATACTTTATACTGCTGCTGGGTGACAGCAGCATCTACCCAGCCGCGCTTTCAGTCTCTGTAGTGATAGTGAGCATAAACATCTCATACAGTGTCTCATAAAATGACATTTTTTTCTGTGTTTAAAAATATTTCACAAGCCCATAATATCTACTAAATGCTCAAGTGTGTCCTATGAATTCATATTCGACTTATATTTTATGTATTTATATGTACTTATATACATATTTTCAATTTGCGATGGGTTCATTGGAACGTAACTCCATTTTAAGTCAAGGAACATCTGTACTTATTCAGACAGTATAAACCAGTAGTTCTCAATCCTGTTCCTGGTGCCCCTGTTAAATCAAATTCTGTGACCATCGAATTCTGTGACAAGATTTAGTAGCTGCTATCAAATATTGTGACCCCTCTGCTGAAGGTGGACGGTGCAGCCCAGTCATCTGAAATGACCATCCCTACCAGACACCATACCTCAACATCAGATGATGATGGGGTCTTTGAGAGATGGGACAAACTTTTAAAAAATGTATTCCGTCGTGCATTTTCAGTCTAAACAAATGAGGAACAATGAGAATTAGTTTTTTGCAGAAAACATATGAAATGAGAGAGTACTTCCATCCCTTATGCAAGCCTTGCCTTAATTCAATGTTCTGGTTCCCCACCTGGAAACTGCCTGACTGCATGACATTCTCAGCCGAGTAAGGCATTTTCACAAAACAGCTATTCCATTTGGGTATGCCAGATTGTGGTACCAACCGCTTATATTGGAATTCATCTTCCTAGACAGAGAACGGAAACAAAAAATAAACAAATTTGTGTGACAATATACAACAAGTGATCCATCGATACATAAATAAGCTCTGGTATGTCTTTACAGACGACCAGTGAATTTGCTCCTACTAGAATGGAAAGGAACAGGAGTGATGTTTATTAACTCTCAATATGACCCCATAGTACATGTCCGGCTAAAGCAATGTTAAATCCTTACATTGACCAGAACTGTGTGGTACTTGTTGGAGGACAACTTCTCCAGTTCCACATGGCAAAAAGGGAGCCTCCTCAGCTCAGACAAGGGTGTGCTGCGGTAGATCTGTCTCGCCGCTTCACCTCCCGCCGCCTGTCCTGACTGGGACGTGCTCTGATCATAACTGGATGACTTCCTGCGACTCTGACCCTCGTGTGTCTGGTCATCAGGGTGGAGTATTTCCTTCATTTGAGAGCTGTCATTCCGTTTGGCTGCGCCTGAGGGATGAGAGACCGTCCTGGATCAATGTTTAATTAAATTAATGTGATCAGCTTGCCAGACACAACAGCAAAACCCTAACACCCACTTCAACATACAGATGTTCCTTGTTTTACAATGTGTTTGACTATCAGTATTTCAACTTTATGATGGTGCGACAGGAATGCAGTCAGTAGTGATCAAACTTTTGCAAAATTTTGATCTGTTTCCAGGCTATCGATATCCGGTACAATACTTTATACTGCTGCTGGGTGACAGCAGCATCCACCCAGCCGCGCTTCCAGTCTCTATAGTGATAATGAGCATAAACATCTCATACAGTGTCTCATAAAATGACATTTTTTTCTGTGTTTAAAAATATTTCACAAGCCCATTAAATCTACTACAAGTGTGTCCTATGAATTCATAATCGACTTACGATATTTTCAATTTGCAATGGGTTCATTGGAACGTAACTCCATTTTAAGTCAAGGAACATCTGTACTTATTCAGACGGTCTAAACCAGTAGTTCTCAATCCTGTTCCTGGTGCCCCTGTTAAATCAAATTTTGTGACCATCGAATTCTGTGACAAGATTTGGTGGCTGCTATCAAATATTGTGACTCCTCTGCTGAAGGTGGACGGTGCAGCCCAGTCATCAAATCTTGTGACCTGAAAGAAACTGGGGAAAAATCAGTCACTCTGCAATGAAAAACATTTCATGACTGGGTTGCACCGTCTACCTTCAGCAGAGGAGTCACAATATTTGATAGCAGCTACCAAATCTTGTGACCCCAAAGCAACAAGGGAAAAACAAGGACTTGGCAATCAAAACACTTCAGGTGCATCGCCATAAATAGAAATTGTAATCCTGGAAAGATTTCATATCTGGGGTGTTCAGGTTCTCTCTGTCAAAGGGGTGATTAACACCGCTGTCATCAGATTTTGTGACCCAAGTGTGGATACTGAACAAGCAACAATGTACCATTCATCTTCAGGCAACAATGTGCTAAATGGGTCTTTAAAAAGACACGTTCATCGGAATTACACAATTCAGACAGCTGTCGTCTTATTATATCCAGCATTCTTACATTTACCGACACTTGAAAATAGGCTTGCCACGCGTCCGTTTTAATACGGGATGGTCCAGTATAATACGGTAAGGAGCATTTTATTCCTGTTCCAATACGAGACGATCCCGCATTATACGAGACGACTGGTGACGTTGTTTTTAATTGTAACAGTAAATGTAGTGCACTACAATACAGAATATGGTGCATCACAAAATTGGGTGCATCAGCCGATTTGGTAAGAGTTGTGTAAGTATCAGAACGTGAGACAGCAGTTAAGTAACCTAAAGTAATATGACGAAACTGAGAAGCAGAACTATCGTGTTGATTTTCACAGCTGTCTTTGAAATTTCCCTTACACGCATTGTAAAGTGGAGATAACTTAAAATAAAAATAAAAACAAAATAAAACAACGCAAAAGTAAAATACTTTATTTTAAAGTAAAATACTTTTATAGAGTACTGCCGACGCGTTTTGGAGCTCAGAAATACCCATTCTCGTACCCTCCTACATATTTTGCAAGAACACGCAGTTAAATTGTGTTGCGTAAAATGCGTAGAGTGCTCGTGCACGCGGACGGGAAGCTCGCAAACATGCGCGGCAGCGCCTCTAGGGTCACAGAATTCGATGGTCACATACTGAATGGCTACTTAATGTAGGAGATTGAAAGCAGTGTGGGTTGGACTGAAAATATTCGGGGGGCGGCACATTCAGTATTAGCCTTATTAAGGTAGTGATGGAATGAAAACATTCTGCCAGGGAGAGTGTCAGTAACAGGACCGAGGACTACTGGTTTAATCTGATCAAGCACATTCCCGTGCCTTGAAAGTTCAGCTCTGGCTTTGACCGACACATAGTTTATCTGGCTAAACACCCTAGCAGATAAACGTATGTTTTTAGATGGTAATAGCCCATTATGATTTTTACATTTTAGGAGAAAAGGAAACAAAAAAATCCAAAATTGCAGTCAATGCATCTTAACACTAATAGGATCGTACATTTCTCGGTTATTTTAACTTAACACCAAAAAGATACTGGCTTATTACCCGAGCGTTCCTTCTCTGCGTCTTGGTCACTTCCGGATATTTTCGCCGGATCGCCTGTGTCTGCTGGTGCCTCACCGGGAGGAATGTTCTGTTCGTCCCCAGTAGGAAGGTCTGACATGCTTTACGGTGATTTCACGGTCCTGAAAGTTTAATGTACGAAGGGAACAGATTATTTTTTTGCGGAGAAAGGCATATGTAATCAAACCACGTTTTGCCCTCCGACAGGAAGCTAACTCGCTAACGTTCAATTTTAACTTTGCCGAAGCGTTTAACTACGCTGCAGAACATCACTAGCACGCAAGTGTAAATGCACCAGTACCCATGCTGCAGACACTAACATCTTAGTAAATCCTCCAGTCTGGTGCAGTAAGATGCATCGTTAGGAAAGAGATAGAAAGAACGGGTGAATAACTCAAGAAGACCGAGTAGCAGTAACCCATCCGGTGCAGCATATAGCCATTTAACTACAAGTAGCCATATTTAGCCAATTAGCTTCCCAGCTAAGGAAACGACGTGTATCAAAAATATTTCAGTTTCACTTCAGATGAAAGATATGTTGACTGCAATTCAATACGAACAAATATATAACATGCAGATGCTGGGGGGATATACTATAGCAGCAAAATGTATTTTATTCAGGTTACTTTTCATATATTTTATGAATGTCGTACAAAATGTATACACGAAAATCTTATTAAGTATCGTCATGGCAGTTATCAATGCCATCGTAATTTACACAGAAATGCATTATAATGTTTTACTATGTAGCAATACAGCTAAATAGACTTAAGTTAGACAACTGTAAATGTGCAAAGATCTTACTCACTGGTTTACGACAAGCCGATGTTCGTCACGCGGACGTGAGGGATTTTCTGAAGAGTTTCGGCCAATCACGTGTAAACTAAAACGACGCGCGCCGTTCAAAACTGAAAGCGAAAGTTCCACTGCACTTCATGGGCGGGGTGCATTATGGGCATATTTGAAGAAACCAGGAAAATGTTGCAGCTTCAGTGGAACGCAATCTGTGGTTCTTACTGTAAAGCTCTCTTTGACGTTCCTATATTTGAGGTTTTTTTAAAGCTCTGAATGTATATATGGGAACGGACGGAAACATATTCAGTTGTCAGGTCAAAGTACTGTTTAAACAAAGTTCATAAGTTCAATAAATTGCATTGTAAAGTTATATTGCATTTATCAGCCAACGCTCCACTTTCACTTATGCAATTAAGGGCTACAGTAAACCTGGAGTTCATTCCAGAACATACGGAAGAAGGAAGGATGACTACGTGATTGCACCAGTTTAGAAACATTTAGGTGGTTTATTTTTAAGGAGAATTATTCAGAGGTGTATAGTTCGGTTCCAGAAAGTGAAAATTCAGACAGAGATTTTGATTCAACGAACAGTTGAGTGTATTGTAACAGCGACTCCACCGAACATTATAGTAAGACAAGTGTGCGCTGAAAGTGAGGGGAAGACAGTAAGACGTGCAGTAAACAAGTTTCGGGATCCTTGGTGTATTTTATTTATAGCTGCGTTGTTACTGTGATTTCGATGGTTCCTTTTATGTGCAGCTGTTTGCGACATTACAGTACTGTATTTCGCTTTTGGTAAATAAAACACCTGGTCATGTGTGAAATTGATCAACAGTAAAGCGTTTAGGCCACTTAAAATTAATAAATTGTTTTACATGACTCAAACTTCTAAAATATTGGTGAGTCGGGGATTTTATATT
>JAODJU010000119.1:29839991-29863920 GCA_026776725.1 Gnathonemus echidnorhynchus | reverse complement strand
GGGGGGGGGGGGGGGGGGGGGGGGGGGTGAAGAAAATGCAAAGAATATCAGCACCTGTTTCCAGGGCAACCCTGAGCTGCAGAGGGGCTGACTTTGCCCCCCCCAGCACACAGACAGAGCGATGCATAAACTGTGCCAGTGTGGTGTGGCACAAACACGGTAGATACTTCTCAGCAAACCACATCCTGGCAGCTTCTCCAGCTTATTTCACTGCTGCATTTTTCCACCCGTGTTCCAAACGGGCTGGAGAGGTCAGCTGTGTCACAATACGAACCCTGTGTCTGGTTGCTAAATCAGTCATTCCTACGTTACTTACGGCTCAAAGACAAAGCTGCTCAGTCAGTTTTCAATCACACATGCATCCCTCATGAAATATTACACTGAGAAATACATTCTGCTGTTGCCGTCATGCAATATTTTGCAATTAGCCATTAAAATCCGGAAACAAAAAAAATATGGTTCTACTCCAGTCAACCTTCAATGCTATCTGAAATTCTTCTATCACTAACAGCCGCCTACCTTCTAAATGGTATTCCGAAGTCTTTATAAAATATTTGAGTGCGTTTCCTAAAAATGACACAGCGGTGCCCTACTGGGCTCGTGCGTTTCCCGGGGGCCACTTGTTCGCATACTTTCGTTACCTGATTAGTCGATTCTTTTTAGCACAGTGTTCTTGCAAAGACAGGGTGGTAAACAGATGTCTCTGAGGCAAAGAATGGTAAATCTGGCCCCAGAGCTCAAGGACTGGGGGTGCCATTCAGCGATGCACATTGAGACTCCAGATCCATTGTTCCCCTCTCTGCAGCTTCTGTCTAGCTCCTCTCTCCGTCTCTCTGCTGGCTAATTCCCATGATGTGCGACAGCCGGCCATCTCGGGCGGAACAGACCACCAGCCCTTTTGCGAAAGCGGGGAGGTATAGGGAGCGCACTATTTTCGGTCTTTCCCCCTACTTTCTAACCGTAATGACTACTACAACCATCTGCGGCACAGCATTACTCCGTAGTAACGCACGATAGCGTAAAAACAGGAAACAATGTCCTTCCTCAGTGCTGTAATTACACATACTTTCCCAACCGGTCGAAGTGGTACAGTCCATCTCGTTCTCGTTTTGTGAAGTGTCTTATTGACTGAAAGAGACTGTTCTTTTTCTGTGTTGGTTAAGGTGGCGCTGCCATTATGGTTTAAGGAGGTTGCAAAACTAACTTTTATTCTACATCAGGTTGTTTGAGAGTTGTAAATATAAGCTTGTACTGGGCTTAGCAGTTGGATAGTCATTTAGAAACAGATGTGTGATATGACTTTAACTAACTGATTGTGGTTGATGAGTCATAGGAATTTGGCTGCTACCAGGAAAAACATGATAATTTGAAGTTGGACATTATTCTTTCACTGAAGGTGATGAAAATACATTTATTTTTCATTTAAACCATCTTCACAGCCTTACACAATAAAATACTTTCTCGTTTTGTCTATTGTATGAGGCTGTGTAAATTGAAGTACACATTTTTTACCTCAGAATCTTTTAATATAAACTTTCAATATCCAGCCACCCTTATAGAGACTTTTTGGATGTTTTTTGTTTACTGGACCTCTTAGGTCTCACTTGTACTGAATTCTATCAAATACTAATATTTCTTTTCATTTAAATAGACATTTCACTAGAAATGTGTATGTCATGCACTTAGGATAGGCCAGAATGATGAAAGTCTCCAGGAATGGAACTTCAGATACTGAACCGGAAATGTATTATTCAGCTACCAGGACACGTTCACTCCCATCTATTATGCAACACAATAGGTTGCACTGGAAACATTGTTGTGTGCTTTGAACCATTTCCATATATTTCCATATATTTTAAACTGTTTGCACAGTATCTGAAATAATTTTTATGTTAATGGTATATTAACCCCTTGCAACCGTGACCAGGATTGATGGATGGTACAAGCATCACCGCAAACCCCAGGCGTTTTATGTGTGCGTGCATATGTGCACACGTGTGTGTGCGTGTGTGCGCAGGCGTGCATGTGATCTGATCTTAAAAAAAATGAAATGGGGGCATTTTTTGAACTTCCAAACCCACACTTCCTGTCTCAGTGTCATGATGTGTACAGTGGCAAATTATAAAAGGCTTACATCACCGAAGAGAAGTGTGTTGTCAGTATGGTGGCTAGCTGATAGTAGTGGGCAGGCATGGATACGCACTGACATGGTAATAAAAGTACGTACCATATCATTTTTCGGAACCTATACACATTGAAAAGTCCTTTGTTGTTGTTAGGATGTAACCCCACCGTGACATGTTGTACATATTCATCAGAAAGGTGGATGCATATCATAATATCATAACTGTACGTCATAATAGGAGGGAGTCAATATCACGTTATTCTTACAATCCTTGCTTTTGTGTCACATCTCTTTCCGAATAATCATATTTAAAATGAACACAACATTTCAGAATTAACATGCTAAACAATTTTAAAAACCCACTTAGTCCTCTGAAGGATTTTGTGCTCATCAGTGAATATTTTAAAAGCTTATATTACCTTGTACTTCATATTTAGTTCATAGGTGCCCGTTTAACAGTGTGCGTGAGTGACGTAAGTGTAATTGTCAGTGATAAACACCAATAACTAAAGTTACAGCTATAGTTTTTTGTTGTGTATGTTCTATTCTGCCAATCTTTGCCACTCATCCAGCATTTCGTTTTTAGTGTTTTTTTAATAGAATCTCATGTTTCTCCTGGAGTATACAGGGTGTGGTTGGGCCTGACCTTCTATGACCTTGCTTTCCAGCTATTCAGTACACCAGTCTGCTCTCAATTTTACATGCTTCCCCCATCTCCCCACATCACTGGGCAGACGCCCAGAACAGGACACGCCGTCCAGGCACATTTCTCAGTTCTGGCCGAGATTCATATAACTGGCTAGACCTCTTCTTGGACAGAACGTCCAAACTATGTTCTGAAGTTCCTTTAGTAAAAAGAAAAAAAACAAACCTGAATGGATTACTTCTCACTTTCATCATTCAAAATAAATTTTATGGGCATTCCCAAGACAAAACCTTGTGATGAACTTAAGATTTGTAATTTTTAATCAAAATTGCCGTTTTGACAATTACAATATTGTTATGATTGTAACAATACGTACAGAGACAATTTATTAATGTTTAATTACTTTAAGGAATAAAAAACATTCAGGGCAACATAAAAATGAAAATTCTAAAAAAAATGCTATGATACACATATTTTGCAATATATTAGGACATTTTTATTCTAATTTAGTTTGCTTAATACAAATAGCGCCCTCTGTATATTAGTATGCGTTTTACTGTGAATACTATAGAATAATATATACATAAACTAATAAAAATAAATATTGCCAAAACAATCTAACTGCGGACTAGTATGCCTTATACTAATCATCAGTGACAACCATAATTAAATATCAGATTACAAGCATCAGAAAGTTTCACGGCAATGCTCAAAAAGCGGTATTTTAGTATATAAATCGTCTTATCCAGGACTCATACGATGCTAGATCGTCTCAGCGACGCCTCTGTCACAATGCAAAAAGCCAAAATGGCGTAAGTATTCTGTGATCTCATCAGTACTACTCGCAAGCAAACACTACGGATGGCACAACATATTTCTTGTTTGTAACTCCTACAATAGTTGATCTGCTATTCTGGTCTGAGGGCAGGGAGAAGTCAGTCAGGAAGGCAATGAGGGGGAGAGGAACATGAAAAAAACTGCTTTTTCCCCCCGACGGAGAAGCTCCATCCTCATGATCTCATGAATAAATTATAGCAGGCCATTGTGCAATAGAGGGAGGTATGCAGCGAAGCCCGAACAAACACGGCTGAGTTGCACGGAGTATAGCATTTACAGCAGCAGCGTGATCGGGGGGGGGCTGTCCTCACTTTCCGTATTGTACTCATGCACCTTCAGAGAAGGAACTACCCCCCAGCCGGGTCCGCCTAGACATCGCGGACACATCCTTACTGTGTTTTACCACGTTTTCCGCACAGGCACGTTGTACATACCGGAGTATGGAGAATACAACTTAGCAAAGCGAAACGGCAAAAAAAAACTACTGGATTAACTCGCTAGTTGAGCAGACAGCACGGACAAGCTAAGCTAGCTCGCCGGCTAGTACGCTACACCTGAAGGAAAGAGATCAAGAAAGAAAGAGACTAAGCGAGCTTGTAAAGTTAGAGACGATCTCCCCCCGTGGTCGTGGTTTTGTAAAGAAGAGGGCTGCGCATCAGCTTTTTGAGAAGGATCTTGGTGGATTTCTGCTGTTGGACCTGGAGATTAAAGCACATCAACCTCGGGCAGTTGTGAGTCGAAGGTAAGCACGATGGCTAATAGATCCTCCACACTTTACCTATTCATCTGACATGGTGAACTCAACCTTTACATTGTTTGCGTTTTGCTGCATTTCTCGGCGTGTGTGCAGAGTGTGGTGGTGCTCGGTCCCCAACACGTGTGATTTAACGAAATCGGACACTAATTAACCTTTCCTAGCCCAGTTAGCTCGGCGATTTAATAATGGCCGATGTGCGCTCTTCAGTGTCAAGGAAATGTGGCTAACGAACGGATCACCGCACGCACAATCCGCCAGTTTAATCGAGGCAAAAAAGATCAATTCGCAGGATACTTTAGACTTAAATATAGCAAATGATGTACAAAATGTCTCCCATTGTTATTTCGTTGCGGACACGCGTTTAGTGCCACCGTGCCGGATACATTGTATCTGGCATGTAGCTACTAATGCACTGTTATAATCTATCGCACATGTCCAGCTTCGATGCCCCGTACCATAGCGTCTATTAATCCATTGCAAAAACAAAAACATGATTTTGCTTATTTGTTTCCTTTCTTTTTTTGCAGTCACTGCCGGTCATGCGATTGCTTTGCTGCTGCATAGCTAGCGACGTTTAAACCAAGGTGTTGAGACTTAGCTGACTGGGGCAGATTTAATAGGCTTTTTTTTTTTCTTAAAATAATGAAACTGCCGGAGTGTTTCTTGGGTTTTGTCGGCGATGGTTAATCTACGTTTAAAAACCATATTGGCGTGTTACTGTGGCACCGTATTTCCCGTAGTTAACAGCCCGTCTACCTCTGGTCACCCCTACAGCACTGCAGTGTATTGTTTGAATTATGCACCCTGCCCCAAGTTCTTCTTTTATCTCATTAAATACTGTGTTTTAACCTGCTTGGCATAACATTGCAGACCTACCCGGTTTGAGTGTCTTCCACAATACGGCACGATTTATTTGATATTTTTTGCAGTGCAGCTGCATTCGTGTTTGTATATGGAAATATAATTTACATGTTAATAGACGTCTGTCACTTCGGTTTGCTGTGTGTATTAACATTTACTGACGATGTACGTAGGGTATCGTGGCATTTTCAAAGTGTACCATACATCTCGTAGTCTTCTTTTGCGTTGAATGGCTGCCTTGGTTGCAGATTTTGTGTAAAAGATCGTCATAGTTAAGGTCTTAGAGTATTAATTTTCTTTCCTTGTCAGTAAAGGTAGTTGATGTATATTTGATGGTGGTGGAAGCTGACTGAAATTTTAATGGTCATAATTATTGTTAACTTGGGTGTTGGAATGCTTGAATTATAATTTTATGAAAAATAGCATACACATTGTAGAAACAAACTACTCGAAGACAGGTAGCGTCAGGATTGTGGACATAAACTCGTGCCGAACAATTTCAGTTGACCGGTCTTCTTTTGGATGTCAGCCTTGCCGGATAGCTTGCTTAACGGTGTATTAAAAGGTCGCTCGGGAGTTTCACTGAAGATCCCCAGAATGGGAACGGTCTTCAGACTTATCAGCGTCTGGAGTTTGACCTAACGGGAGGGACTGGCCCCCACCGGGCAAACACACGAGCTTCGAGTCCTGCCTGCTTGTGGGGAGCAGGTTTCAGGGAAGCTTTGAAACGACAGATTGTGTCGTCATCGGGAACCTCTATTAGTGGCAGAAGGGCTGTAGATGTCTCATTTGGTTTAAGGCTGCAGTGTGTGGTTGGGTGTAATAAGCTCTGCCTTTTCAGGAGATGACTGGTCACAACCCCCCCCCCCCCCTTAATAATTGAACAAGTAAATGAAAAGATTTTTAGTTACATGGGTGTAATACATACACCAGTTTTTAAGCTCAATTATGAAACAAAGTCTCTCCAAAGCGGTTATATTGTGTTTTAAATAACTAGAGGAGTTATTTCAAGACCTATTCTCCCGAGTTAGGTGCTTACATTCATTCAGAAAATGCAGAAATGGGCCAAACTGGCTGTTAATCACAAGCCGTATCATCATCCTGTTTATTGGAACAATTTCCTTCCCACGGCTGTGTTGTCCTTTCGGCAATGTGACCTAAAGGAGACAGCAAGGATACCTCATGGAATTCTCGAACCCCCATTCACGCCTCCGTCAACATCCATGGTGGGTTATGTCACATTGGTGCTAGACATCAATTATTATTATTATTATTATTCTTTTTTTGTTGTAGCAGTATGCTTAATGAGGAGGTGCAATTTCCCCTGTTTGCCGTCCCAATGACACGTTGGTGTGCTGAATATCTAAAGTGTGAGCAGAGCTTACTTGTCGTTTAAGCCCACCAGGTCTGGAGTCTCCTATTTCAGCTTTGGGCATGCTTACCTGGTGTAATTAGGCTAGAAACTTTCTGCCATTTCTTTTGTTTTGGCAGATTCCAAGTTTAAAAATAGACTGTTTTTCATATCAATGGCCTTTTCTGCTGTTTTTTGACCTCAGTTGGGCGAGGACTTTTTCCTGGTGACCTCAGAGCTGGATTTTGCTGCTGAAATTCGCCGTCCTTAGGGATGTTGGAAGCTCTGGATGGCAGCGGCACCCAGAGAGCACGGCGCAGTCTGGCGCATCGGCCCGTGGGCTGGAGCAGAGTGACGTCGCTGGGTCGCAATGACTTGGCTGACTCATCAGTTTATGAGTTGTAGTTTCCATAAATGGTTTATCGGCGTCGTGTTCGCTGCTTCGTGGAGCGCTGCCGATTTGTCATAGCGTCACTTTAGACTAAGGAAGGTTTGGCAAATTTCTGGCTTGATCTGCGTGCTGTTAGATATCAGAGAGAAGCAGTGTGATTCTGTCAATACAGATGATGACTGCCCCCCCCCCCCCCCCCCCCCCCCCCAGCATCTGCCACAGCTGGTCCATCCCAACAATGTTCGGCTTGGGCTGCCATGTAGATGTTCCCTAAGCCACCTATATTTTCTGAGATCCCCCCCCCCTCCAAGAGGTATCAAGAGGAGTATTTCTCCAGAGGGGGTTGAGGGATCCCTGATGACATGCTGAAAGACAAGACTGGCACATTCTGAAATTACTATATAGTCGTTAAAGAATCTGGTAACTTGATGTCGGCTGGGCAGCAGGTCTTGGGTTTGTGTTTCCTTTGCCCATGCTATGCATGACGTAGCAGAGAGCTAAGGAGGGGGTTTCATGAGCCGGTACTGGGCGCCTCGCAGGGAGCAAGTCAGGCCGAGTAAATGCCACACTGCTTAGGTCATCCTTCGTGATTCTCGTTTTGACATGGGGGCGGCGTGTGGCGCATGGGCCCAGGTTGTCTAATTTGGCTTTATGAAGCAGTAGTGTGGAGGAAGATCATCAGATGGTGTTTTCATAATCCACCCGGGCTACAGCTGAGCCCCCCCCCCCCACCACCACCACCTCTCCCGCCAAGCCGCTTCGCGCAGAACAGATGGAGGTGTAGATGGCTGTCTTATTGGCAAGTCCGTGGCCATTATTGGACTTCATGGGGTTGGAGGGGGGGGGGGTGCATCAAACTGCAGGCACAGGACAGTGCTGTCCCTTTGTATGCCCCCTTCCCCCTGGACTTTTGTAGCTCACCAGCGTGGGATTGGCAGGAGATCCGCACCCCAGTTGGCACTTGCGTGCGATGGGTGGCGTTACAGCCACTGCAGACATAGGCATTCTGTACTGTGCCCCCCCCCCCCAATTTAAGGATACTCTGTCATCTAGCAAAACATAGCTGAGGCAGCTGGCATGATGTAGTGTGAGGGGAGGCTGTGTGTTGCCTGTGGAGCTGAGCTTTCCTTCTCCATTCATAAGCACTGTGTGATCTAGGCCTTTCAGTAGGCCAACAGATGCACGCAATGTCTGTCTTGATTGCCAGTTACTTTCAGGGCTTTTTCGGGGTGTGCACCTTTCTTGGGTTTACACTGGGGAAAGTGTGGTACTGCAGTCCAGTCATGAGCCAGCAAGATGAGACTGGAAGTCTGTTGGCTGTCCGGACCCCATAGCAGGCTATGATGGTAGCGGTGTGGACAGCAACTGAGATTACAGACTACAATTCCCAGAATTCCTGTGGTGTGCTTGGACGACACCTAGCCCAACAAGCTTCAGGAAATACCAAACTGTATAAATAAATGAGGGGGATTACTGTTTACGCTGCCTGCAAATAGAGCGCTTTGGTTAATATGTAATTTTGTATTGTTATCTCACTGTAGACACTGTAATTCCTGAGCGGTTCCTCATTGCTGTTGTGTAAGGTCACAAATCTTTTTAGGCTGTTGTGATGTGGGGCATTATTGTGCCCAATACGGTCGTGAAGTAGTGATTCAAGAATGAAGAGGAATTGGAAGCGGGATGAAATGTCATTGTTGGGTAATGGGGGCCTGGATCAAAAGGCTGCCTCGCCAGCTGGCCCCTCGGGAGCTACGGCAAGGGAGGAGATCCTGTGGCTGGCAGGTCAGGAGAAGAGGGTCGGCGCCAGACTAGTGCGAGGCCCAATTAGCCGCTCTCCTGGGTTCAAAGCACAGCGGCTGCGGATTGATGGGGTCCGTCGCAGCTTTTATCTGCGCTGGGCTGCACGGGTGGTGCCGGGCCATGCGCACTAATTGTTCCTGGGTGTAAATGAGCCTCTAGGTTGTCTGTGAAGTGTGTCTAGCTTGGGCACTGGATGGGGTTTGGCTCTGATATCTCCACAGCGGGTGGAGAAGATTATTGAAGTTTCACGTCACTATTTGTCGAGAGCTGATTGGATGAGAGAGAGTGAACGCAACCCCCACCCCATAATTATCCAATCTCAGTAGGTTTATGCTGTCTTTACAAAGCTACAGACAACATGATGTGGCGGGAATCCAGCTGGTTGTGCTAGGTTCTCTTCAGAAACAGTGAGGACTGAACCCATGTGAGGACTGAACCCATGTGAGGACCGAACCCATTTCCTTTGTTCCAACAGATGTAAATGGCTTCCGTTTTTCAGTTGTTTAAAAGCATTTTTTCTTACTCCGTTCCAAAGAAATGGACCAGGACCAAACAGATCAAGTTGATTGTGAACAGGATAAAAAAAATTCATGAAAGCGACTGGATAGAGATGTCATCATCACCTTTTATTTTTAACCGTCGTAGGTGCTGCTTAGATTCCTGTTGTGCCCCATGGAGTCATGGTACCAATAATATGGCTGAAATTGTCTGTGCTACGTTCTAACTACAAGTAAGGAGATTCTCCTTCACCCTTGGTCCCCTGTGGCTTTTACCCCACGTCGTCATGATGATACCTGTATCTACATGCTACATGTGTGAAAGCTTGCAAATCCCTTCTACTGATGCTCCTGTTTTTTTGCACGTGCATGTGGGAGAGCGAGAGAGATGGTATCAGCATTTATCTTATTTCAGGCCACCTCCTCCCTCCAGATTCTGCTTCTCCATCACTGCTGACCAGGTCCATGCACACAAACCTTCAAGTTAGGTGTCTTTTGCAGTCCTTACTTTCTTTCAGTCCTCAGTTATCACTGGATCATTCTAAAGCTGCCTTAGCTATAGTTTGTCCTTGAGGATCTGTGTTTCTTTGCAAGGTTCTCCTTTATGTAAACACGGCGTCTAAGTTCCTGATGATAACTGGATGAATGAACTCCATTGTCAATGGCTATTAGGAATTATTTGACTATTTGGTTTCTGTGGTGCTCCAAACTTGTCTGCGCGATGAACCACGTGCGGTAAGTGTGGCAGGTTTTGGTATTGTGTGTTTCTAGGTTTCCATTTCAATCCTTGGCTTCTGGGGGTTGTTACAGGGGTCGTGCAACACTGTCAGGTCGCTACATCCGTGGCACGTTTCACACACGGTGCTGGCGTGTTATTACGGCACTGTGACGGCTAGCGGTTGCCGTGGAGAGCCGTCTGGGCGGTGCACGTGGGGATATAAATGGTATGCAAATCTGTCTGTCTGCTGTACGCTGGCCTCCTCGTCGGGAGGCCAGCGGTGAGTCAGAGGAGGGGGGAGGCGGGACTCCCACGCGACACAGAGCCCCCCGACGGCGGCTGTGACGCACGTTGGCGGGCCTGACGTCCGATGACCGACACACGCACGCATGCACAGGGTGGGTTTGCGTTTGTAAATATGCGCCTTCCTGGAGGTCATCAGGTTGTGGCGTGTGCACATGCTCACGGTGAGTCGATCGGGAGCAAGGCTTTCCCGTCCCACGGCGCCGATTTATAGCAGGTATTTCTGCACACCTTTACAAGCAAGCGGCCATCTGGCCTCAAAGACCTCATTCACGGCTGCCCTCATATCAAACGGCTTCCTATCTCTGTCTGGGTCTTGCTGGTTGCTCTCCTCCGAGTTGGCCCTCTGCGAATGACTCCATGTGACATGATCAAAGGGTTTTCCGGGGGCCTGCTGAAACTGTGGGGGTGGGGGGGGTTTCTCCTCCATTTCCTTCCAGGGGCAGCTGTGTTTGGCCCGACATGACCTCTGGTGGCCATCTTATCCCACAATTAGATTAGCCAGATAAACGCCTCTGTGCTCTCGACGGTCAGGCCGGCTCACCTGCTGAAAGTGTCTTGTGCTCAAGGCTCGAGCGCATTTCTGTGACAATGAGCCGCTGCTCATTGTGCCTTTACAGAAAGAACTACTACTAGGTCAGCAGTGTAGACAGTTTTTTTAAGGGGGACTGCTGGGAACGGGTAATTGGGGAATAATACTGTGATCTGTCTGGGTTACCTTAAGCAGTCATGGGGAAGAAGTGTTCTTGAGTATGAATGAGTGGCACTGCTCTAGTTTCCAAGGTAGGAATGTGTAAGTGTGTTAAATACCTCCAGTGAAATTCAACAATGCATCAAACGCGACATTCACGTCTAAGTACTCTAAAGAAACTCAGATCTGCATCTGCAAGTGGCCTGATTTGATGTGGCCCAACCGTGTTACTATAACAACCGGCGACTAACAAAAAAAAATGCCAAGGAATATCTGATTGCGTGGAAGTGGAGAGAGTCCAGCTGCTGCTGTTAGCACTGTCTGCTTCATCCTGATGGGGGCGCTGTCCTGTGCCGCTCCCCTGGGTCCCACTTGTTTGAGTTCCAGTGAAACCCTTTCTTTGACTTTCCAGTTAAGACGATATGGGCCCCTCCCCCTCCCCGCCAGCGCAGTCCAGGGGTCAGGAGGTGGGCCCCTCTGGAAGGGAGAACTCCCGAGTCACAGTGAGTGTGCAGCTTCCCCTCTCTGAGTTCTCATCCGGCTGCTGCTCCTCCTCGTCGCCGCCACCAGGGCCATTTGTGCCGCGCTACGTCACCCTCGCCCGCCTTGCCAGCCACCACATGCGTGACGCGGCGGGGCTGTCCGTCTTCCCCCGGCCGCTCCCGCAAACCCACTCAGTCTGTCAGCCAGCCGGCCTCCGCTTTGGCTCTAGACTGTCCGGCTGTCGAGGCGGCCCGTCACACCACACCGGCTCTGACGCTTCAGCGGGTAGCCGAGTCGTTAAAGACCCACGTTAGCTGCTGCTGTGGATGGTGGACACCTGGTGCTGTCTGCGAGGAAGCACTCCAGTCCGCTCGCTTGCGCTCTGCTTATGTCAAGGGCCGAGTCCTTCAGTTGTGCACTAGTCAAGTAGGTAAGTTAATAATGAATGAATGAATAAAAATAATCACTGCCACTGGTAAGCGAGGTGGTAGTAGATGGTTATCCTAGTAGAGGGCTTATCCTCCTAGTGATTAAGGTGTGTGTAAGGTCTGTATGTGTTAAAGGGGCCACGTTTAATGACAGAGTTCAGTAATGAGGTATCCAGTAATTAGGAGCCTTACCTAGGAGCAGGCAAGGTTTGGGGGGGGGGGGTGGGCTCTGGCCGGGAGCTCCTTTTGATGTCACTCATCAGCTCGCTGACAAAATAAAACAAATAGTAATAAAGGAATCCGAGCACCGCACACAGAGCTGTTATGCTGACGCTCAAGAGCCGGGCTTCCAGACCTCTTCAAGACGCAATAAAGCGCAAAGAAGTGACTGCAGTAAGTGGAATGCTTAAACATAAGCATGTGAAAAATTTCACAGAGGGCCACGGAGAGAGGGAGACAATGCGGACGGTCGCTGCATTCCACCCTTCCCGTGCTCTCTCAATGCAGCCGGCCCTTTCCTGATGAGATTCGTGTCAAGTATCAGAAACTATTTATTACACCAATTCTGGCATGTTTAGCCGCGCTGCCGCCGTTACCGGCGCCATGCTCGATTAACACCGGCGCCCCCTTTTTCCAAGCCCACGATCCGTGGGGGGGGTGCATTGCTCCCCGTTTCCGTCCCTTGGAAAACTGGCGGGAAGGTCGGCCAGTGCCTCGTGTCTCGTTAAAGCGAACAAACCGAGAAATAAATAAGCGCCCCGATGGTGGTGGAGCCTTGCGCGTGTTTTTATCAGAGTGAGGTGTCGCTCTCTCTTTCTCTCTCTCTGTGCCGCTAATGGGCAGACTGGGAACCAGGCTAGCTGGTCGACAGAGGGCCAGTAAACAGAAAGGAACAGAGCCTTAGCACCGCAGTGTCAGCAGGATGCCTCATGATCAGAAGAAATCAAAGGGCAGAATTCTTCACAGGGGCCACATTTACAATGCTAATAGATACGGACCTGCAACAGCTGCTATACCAACAGATGCTGAATTATATAATCACTCACATACCCTGTGTTATGTAATATACACAAACTACATATAGAAAATACACATAAAATAAACATCAAATACGTAACATACGGAGGCTAATTCCCTGATTACTGAGTCTCACTGACCGTTTCTTTTGACAGATAGGATGGAGATTCTTTGAAAATTAATCTGTTTAATAAGCATGCTGGTCTGCTTTTAAGGTTTATCAGTGTCAGCGAGGTCCCCGTATGAGGTATTTACGTGCATGTGAAGTCGATAAGTTGTCCTAGATTACATTATGTACTAATAAATGTCTATTAACTTCAAAGTTCACCGCAATGTCAAAGAAGTCAAATGTCTCCGAGTCTTTTAACAGTTCAAACATCTCATTTTAGACAGAACTGCTCATAAAGGATTTTCAGCACATTCTATTAACAGGCAAATGACGCCCCAAACACCATCCACGCATAAATCTTCTTTCTACAAAACAGCTAAAAATGGCTCTGGGATACCAGTGTGGTGATGTATATATTCCCCTATGACTTTTTTTTATTTTATTTAATAATGACTGAAAAGTAGAAGTTTGGCTGTGATGTTTACGCGGTGGACCACTTGTGGATTGTCGCCTTCCCTTTGAAAGAAGGGTTAAGAAGCTCAGCCTGAACACCTTACAGCTTATAAGACACCCCCCCGAATACTGAACCACGTCTAGCAAAAACCTAAACCACCAGGCCACACACCTCACACCACCCTCAAAACAGAAAACTGAGAGCTAATATTCTTCATAAACCTAAAACTAATATAACAACTGACTGAATCCTAGACAAATATAGAGCAATAATACAGCCTGAATCTGAATATAAAAATAAAAAACTAATCCAATATTGTACATAAATGTGCTTATGTTAAAGTCAATTGTTAAATTCTGTACAGGCACATTTCAAGTCCACATTTATAAGACATAATATAAAACCAGTATTATGAATTAAGTGAACTGGCTTATATCAGAGTAAAAAAAAAATCATTTATAACTTTCAATTCTGGACAAAAGACTTTCACATGCCAATGGAATTCCAGAGCTGGAATTGAATGGGACTGAGAGGATCTGGGACAATCCCTTTATAATGATTTACTTAATAAGGGAAATGTTACTTTCAGAAACATGCAGCTTGGCCCATAATGCTGGGTCTGCATAAGGTGAGAGTGAGAGCTGCAGCGCTATTTCCCTCACTGGGAAGATTTCGGTAAAAAAACGTGGGGCTGCAGGACACTCATTACGCGTCTCCGTTTTTCATCCCTTACCAAACTCGATGGCCTTGTTGACTTCGCGATGGGCTTGTTTTTGAGGGCACTGGGGGTCCCCGAGAGGTATTCGTTTGTCCGTCCACTTCAGAAGTTTACGAAAAACAAATTAGAAATTAGGCAAATGCAGCAGCACACGAACACTTACCGCAAAGCATATTTTAACGAAACGCTAGCTAATGCTAAATCTTCTGCACAAACAAGGATTTATTTATTATTAACTGGCTCCTCTTTATCTGATATGCATATCGTGAGACATATGTCCCTGGTGAATGATTATTAGGCTGTGGAGCGTGCAAGCGGCATGGCAGTCTTTCGGGTACCTGACAGATCCACGTCCGACTCGTCATCCTGCTCTTCAGAGCTCAGCCGCCTCTGCTGCGCGACAGACTGTTTAAGCAGCTGATACGCTTTCGTCTCTGTTCAAAAACACAAAATGCCGGAGTCAAATATTTACTCAAGGCCTCGGCTTCCTACTTTGGGAGCCCTTCTGTTTGATGAGACAACACAGCGCAATGCCGGAGCCTTTGAGACCTTGGGGGAGCAGAGTGGATAAAATGCTAAGCTGTTGGTTTAGGCTGGAAGCACACATTAGCCAGCAGTACAACAGTTTCCACAAAACCGTCATCGCTCCCTATATCCCACGAGCAGCATCCGGATACAGATGGTGGACTTAATAATGGGGACATCAGGAAAATGTCAGCCGCTAAACTCAAGGGCCACCGTGTGTGGACAGGAGCGCATAAATACAACAAGGTGCGGATTCGGCGAGGCCCTGGAACTGCGCAGGATGAGATCACCGCTGCTCTACCAGGAATTGCTCTGCAGTCCATGTCGTTTGATGGGGGTGGACACAGCTGTCAAAATTGCCTCTTTAGTCTGTCCCAATTCAACTGGCTAAGGTGCCAAAGACTGACAGGCAACATTTTCTACAGGATTCTCAAACCACCCATGGGCAAAGGGCACACGGGGGCAATCCTGTCCCGTAGCTACCAAGCAGAGAGAGATTTGGTGCCCTGGACTTCCGATGTTTCAGAGTGCCAGAGACTGCGTACTGCGACACATCAAACCAGCTTGCTATCAGCATCTATTGTAACCAGCATCTTTGCACTACGGGCCTCTCTTCTGTACATATTGTACTTAATTGTTTCTTTTTTGTAGTCCCATTTTTTGCTGTACGTCTGTCCTGTGTAAGTACACTGAGAGCGACGAAAAACTGGAGACGAATTCCTGTTATGTATAATAATACTTGGTCAGTAAAGCTGATTGTGATTCAAAGTACGTAGGCGGCTCGGAACGCCAGGCAAACTCCCGTTCACATTCACTCATTGGTCCCTCCCCCTTTCTCTCCAACCGATGTCTCCTTTGACACTGTTCCTGGCACAAATTCGCAAAGGGACAGTAGGTAGATAAGACAGTAGGTAAAACAACTCTGCTATGGACCAGTGGGGATGAGGCGTAAGACTAAATGACCTACTGCTGTACCGCTGGCCAAGGTACTTAACCGGAACTGCTTGAGTATAGATCCAGATCAAAGTGTCCATGGCCCAATTCTACTGCAGAGCATATACTCCCACTAGCAATTTAATCCACTGGCCATTCAGAAGCTCTGAAACTGTCTTCCAGTCCTGCTGATTTCCAAGCCAAGGCCTGATTATTAATCGAACAGGTCAAACATATCGCCGTATTTTACAATTGCCATGTTTTTAATGCCGAACATGTTTGTTTCATTTGCAGGATACTTGTAAATCTAGTGTCGCATCAAACACAGTTGGCTTATCATACACACTGGGATTTGATGGTCTCTGTCCTGGCTTCACTTTATAGTCTCCAGTAACTGGCTAACAGAAATAAGAATGCATATACAGATAGCCCAGTTCATACACAAATCAGCTCTCCACTATGTGCAGAAAGTAATTTCACTTCATTTACAAGACTAAACATGTTGTACGTCTCATAAATGTCGACAGTGACCAGTCAGCTTTTTTTTTTTATTGCTTTTCATTAGTTGCAATTTGCAGCCACACTACTCGCTATTGTACAGCGTGTTGGGATGTCTATACATAAGAAAGCTGGGCACGGAACCCAACTGGCAAGCGTAATAATAGATTGTTTTACATTTCTGAGGTTCTGGTAGCGAGTAGTAACCTTGGGTTCTTTCAAGATGTTTCACACTCCGCCCTTTTAAGTCTGCTTGAGCGCAACATTGTTTAGGAGATAATGAGAGCCGGCAACGGATCTCGCACTGCACTCGGCGAGGCAGACAATTACGGCACAGCGTTATGGTGGACAAATGATCACTTTTGGTACGCGCCGAAACCAACAGAAAAACAGGGCGCCGCTTTCTCCAGGATAATTAGAGAAACTGCACGGCCCTTCAGGTGGGAGTTTGACCCCAGATTCACCTTGATCATCCTTCCAGAGCAATCCATTTAAAAGACCCCATTATCCTGTTCTGTAGCAGGAAGACAAACGGCACAGAGGCTCTCTGAATGCTGGGCTGGGTGCTGCCTTTTTACCTCTAATAGGAATACTTTCCACAAAGCTTTCTTCCTTGCTGTCCTCTTCACCACTTTGTCCTCCTGTAAGAAAGAAAAGCAACATGAAGCTCAGGATCGGGAAGCTGAGTCTCCTCTTTTCCGTTTGCGTCCGAACAGTACGGATGACTGAGGCTGGGTTGGAAATGCTTTCATGTAAAAGAGCAACTTTTCAGGTGTGCTGAGGAAAGTTATTCGGCTGAAAGATGGTGCAGGTTCCTCTTCTGAGGTTAGACCAGACCACCATCATTCCAAAGCTCAAGAAAGGGTGCTGTAAAGGGGGGGGGGGGGGGGATGGGGGGGGCGACTTCAAGGGCCCCTGAGTGACTAGAAACCAGAGGAAAAACACGTCATCATGGTGTGTTCTTGATTTGCAAGAAATTTGCCACAATCTACCCATTCGCTATAGATAGATTTCAGGAATGTCAGAAGGCAGATTCTATGAAGCAGCATTTATTACATTGGGCAGGTAAAACTTAAAAAAACTTTCGTGTCACATCTTTATACAAAAGGGTCAACATTTATGTATTTGAAAGGAGAGGAAAATGTATATTTTATAATATTAGCCAAAAAAAAAAACAGCATGGGATTTTGGTCAAGTTGGTCAGCCTGAATACAGAATGAAGATTTGCTGTGTGTGAAGAATCATGGTTTTTTTCTGCTTCAAGCCATTAACAGGTAGATGGATGTTCATGCCCTGGAGTGAGCCGCAATGAGAATGTGCCATTAGCAACAACCACCGGAGCTAACGTGCTAACGACCTTGTTTCCTGTTGTCTCTGAGCCAATGGTCAGGCCCGGGTGTCTTTATTTCCTCGCTGTCGTCAAGGAGAGATGGAAGATCGCAGGATGACCGATTGCTCTCAGACAGACTCGCGTCAGATGCTTGCGGCAAGATTTTCTTCACCAGCACTTTAGCCTGCAGCGCGACAAAATAAACAAAATTTTTATTGCCCACTGAGTACATCTGGATCATCATCTTGAGCACAATGTTTGACACATGGCACCCAACCTGTCTGACACAAAAAAACGCCAAACTACAGAAGCGAAAACAATCACAACAGCCTAGTTTGTGACACCCTGAACCACACTCTCAAAGACTGAAACTAGAGCGAAACCAGAATAAAACTACTGATATGTTAAGATTGCTTAATTAGGAGAAAGAATCATGGTTACTTATATCTGAACACTTATTCATCTTTTCAAA
Source organism: Gnathonemus echidnorhynchus (assembly GCA_026776725.1). Taxonomy (NCBI): domain Eukaryota; kingdom Metazoa; phylum Chordata; class Actinopteri; order Osteoglossiformes; family Mormyridae; genus Gnathonemus; species Gnathonemus echidnorhynchus. The sequence goes on along the minus strand of JAODJU010000119.1, from coordinate 29,845,976 downwards.
GATGGCGTTAAATGCATTTAAATGCTCTGTGTAATGAAGATGAATGACAAGGCTGAGATTATCATCACAATCTCTATCTGTGAAGACAAGCCTGGTGATCAGAGCTTCTCTTGTCTTGTTGAGTTAGCTTGTCTAGACAAAAAAGGGGACCTTAACAATCACATTTCACATATACATATTCATTTTGTTTTCTGATTTTTTTCATTTGTGACTAATAAAAAAATTAACCCTGATGTCCAAAATGGCCCTATGAGCCAAAGGTACTTTGCCCCTCTCTTGCTGAACTCCTCATCATAAAAGCTATTTGCAGGGGTCAAAGTCTGAAGCTTAGTGATTTGCAGTATAAGTAATGGATTCTCCTAGCACAATTTTGCACTTATCGCCTGAGATTAACTGGATTCTTCTTTAAAGCTGTATGTTTCTACACCTGATGACCTGCCAAAAGCTGAGAGTTGATGGACATGCAGAAGATGCAGTGAAGGGAGAAAAATCCGTTTCAACGGCAAGGCAGCGTATTTGCACATGAAGATGGACAAGTGTGACACATCCAGAAGTCGGTTTGTACTTGACGAGCTCAGACACTCAATGTGGAGACTAGGAGGGCCGACAGACACCATTATCCCACTGCCACTGGTCACAAGCTCTCCTCCCATCTTTAAAATCACCAAGCGTGTTTTTTCACTCGCATGTGAAACTCTTCCAGGCAAAGATTCCTTTGTTGCAAATGGTACCTGCCGCCAATAATGTCAGGTTTGGAATATAACACACAGACACTGTGCCAAAGGCTTCCCCAGACAGACACACAGAAAATATTAACAGACAATCAGCAAGCAAGACAGCCATTTCCAAACATGCTGCAAAAGAATTACCCAGAATGCCTCCCTGTAGTCTGGCCCAAATATGTCGGTCGTTTATTCATTTTGTCCTAAATATGTTTAGCACATTTTCTACTGATCAACAGAATGGGCAGTACTGTGCTCTTATCAGTGGGTTTCAATTAAATTAACTTTGTGGAAACCTCTCCATTAACAAAACAAAACACTTATCTTGAAGTGAAACAGTTTACCTTTTCCAAATAAGAAGCATCCTTCTGTACTAGTAATGGTGTAAACAGGTCCACAATTTGATTGGTGGTGAAGAGGCCAGAGTTCTCCAGCGCATGAGCATGCTGAAGCCACCTCTCCCACAGAGCTGACCCATCTGGGGGCAGACAGGACCTGTACGGACAAGGCAGTGTGATGCAGGGATGGGTTTGATAAAGCCAGGCTAGGCAGTGAAATTCAAAATTATGCTAATGAGGTAATAAAGCTTAGTCTGATTTGCTGGCTTCTACAATTTCTAAATATACAGTAAGTAGGGGAGATTCAAACACATGAGCCTTTGGGTGATATTGCAAAAGTTTTGCCATACCGACTTGCTAAAATCCAATTCGAACATGCCAGGGTTATTTGTTTTTGAGTTACTTTTTAATATTGATATTTATGGGAGAAATAGATTAGGATCAAGTGTATGCATTTCTGAAACAGCAATTTCTGTGACTGTGTAGAAAAAGGCATTCTGAATTTCAATTTGACATATTATTCTGATTTCACTAGTTAGTCAACACTAGGGATCACGTTTGGTTTAAGCCAACGCAAATAAAGTTATGCTTGTAACTGTTTGTTAAGCAGATTAGAAATACATTTACTTCAAATGACATATATACAGTTAAAGAAAGGTGAAATACTTCTGGGGAAATAGAAGATGAAGTGAAATATGGTTTAACATAAAAAGCCATGGACTGACTGTGCAGTGTATTTCACTGTACAGTGCAATGGGGCTGCGTTCATGGGCTTTATTCTCAAATGTGCAAAACCTTTAGTGAGGCTGCCTGGAGAAGTTATGCCAAACAGAATAATGTAGCCAATACCTTCATTCCAAGGACATGCTGTCCATTATTGGAGAGACAGAGTCAGAGAAAGGGCATCTCATTTATGTGTGACACACAGCACATTGTCACCGTGCAGTGATATCCGACGTGACCTCTGAGACGGCAGCCTGTGTTTACATCCCGCTCAAGTACATTTGCTTATCCCGAGAACATTAAAAAAAACAGGGGAATTAATATCTTTCATCCCAGTTAAAAAGTGATATATCTTCCATGGTAATAGTCTAAGACACACTTTATTCCTGATAGACAACCAGAGACTCAGTGATTTTAACATTATTATACAAACTACACCTAAGATAACTGAAAACGTCTTCAGATGAATTCCATTGAAAAGAGGCAAAAAAAAAAAGCTGAACCAATATATTCAAATCAAACACGATATTCCATAAAAATAAAGAACAAATATGGTTAAAGAAACCACATGCTGTTTGTTACTTGTACTTTTATTTCTGTATTTCTCATAATAGTGTCACTATGGATCCCACAGCAGGCTGATAAAGACTTTCTGATGTCAGAAAGTTGCTGTAATTTTTCTGGTATTTATTTTTTCCATTCACAAATAATTAGTATTTCTTTCAGCCCAGGCAACATTAATTACAGGCTGATTTTCTGACAGATTTATGGCAGACCTAACGCAATTCAGCAGAACATAATGACATAAATTGATAAGCCTGTTAAACAATTACTCGTGAGAAATTTAATCTGGCTCCAAATTAAGAGCACGCCCTACCTGATTTCTTTCTCGTCCGCGCTCGTCCAGTTAGCGCTAACAATCTCTTCGGGTAACAGGCATCCTTTTGACACGCTCCATGACAACCTCTGAAGCTGATGAAGGACGACTGCTCCACACGCTTCAAGGTCCACTCCATTCAAGGCAGCCTTGCCGTTACAAAGGCTGTGAAATATATCGAGCCGTGTGAGCCATTTCCATGGTGCCGGGGGATCTGCCAGCCGGTCAAGATTTCGATCCCGGCAGCCGTCTGCTTCGCGTCCGTCACGGTTGATCTAAATCAGCTGCAGGAAACACGTGGCAAAGGCCACATAGGGATCGCTCCCAGACGAGAGAGCGTGCTCTCAGTGCCCTATTGTCTACCTTAAAATAGGGCATCATTAGGCAGCGGCCCTGAGCGACACCCCCCCCCCACCCCCCGCAATCCATCCCCACTCTCTTCTCCTAATCACACCAACATCATCATCTTTTTTCAGTGATTCTCAGGACAGGAGTTAGCATTACTTTGCTATAAAAAGAGCTTGGATGATTTTTCTCAATGATATTCCAGCTCACAATCAGCAAAGTTTTTTGTAACGTTTCTCGCAGCAGCCTGTTCATCATAATGCACAGTTTCTGTGATACTACTGAGGTGTATAAACTGGCAGAAACCAGGAAGTGCTGTAGGTGTCACTTAAGGACAGGTATTTAAATGCACGATAATGCAGTCAACTATAAAATATGACAATTAACAAGGCTGATAATGCTGTAGTGAAAACAAATTTCCCCATATCTACAACCATACAAAAGGAGGCTCTTTACAAAAAACACTTACCTTATTAAATTGTTCAGTTTTTCTTCACTAATTGATGAAATCTTATACAGCTCATTTTCTCTTTGATCAAGCCTTCCTTCAATGCTGTTCATTAAATGAAAAAAGCCCTCCAATGAAAGCCTGGAAAAAAAAAATCAGAAAACAGTATGCTAATTTTCCCCTCACTCGACGCCCTGTGTATGAGCTACAAGGATAAACAGAGTACAGCCATTTTTTTCATGTCCAACTGCCATATCATCTTATGCAGTACAGACAGTATCTATGTAGCAGTACAGAAAGCATCTGATGACACGTGTCACAGTACAGATAGCATCTGATGACACGTCACAGTACAGACAGCATGTGATGATGTGACACAGTACAGACAGTATCTGAAAAGGCACGTGCAGCAGTACAGACAGCATCTGATGAAACGTGTCACAGTACAGACAGCATCTGATGACATGTCGCATTGTAGACCGTATCTGATGACACGTCGCAGTACAGACAGTATCTGAAGGGGCACATGCAGCAGTACAGACAGTATCTGAAGCGGCACATGCAGCATTACAGACAGTATCTGAAGCGGCACATGCAGCAGTACAGACAGTATCTGAAGGGGCACATGCAGCAGTACAGACAGTATCTGAAGCGGCACATGCAGCAGTACAGACAGTATCTGAAGCGGCACATGCAGCAGTACAGACAGTATCTGAAGTGGCACATGCAGCAGTACAGACAGTATCTGACGACACATATCTAGCACTACGAATAGTACTTCATGACACACAGATAGCAATACTGCATTTGGAAAGACGAGAATATTTTCTGTTAATTTAAGTTACAAATATTATTCAGGAGTGTGGATGCAGCAGAGAAACCCTTAAAATCTCTACGAAGAAAATCACTAGGAACAGGGCAGGAAGACAAGCGCAAATATGCCATTTTGTCCACTGGTATCTGTAAAAGCATTATCTTCAGAGCAGCAAGGCTAGGGTCCCTCAGTTAAAAGTAATTGCAGTCTATCATTTTAGACCCCTTCATAAGCAAAACAGAATTCTCAGAATTAGCATTACAATAGATCAAAGTAGATTAAATGCTAAACATAATTATTTAAAAATAATTTCAACATCACCAACAATGCAGAAACTGAAGATTAATTTTGCATGCAGACACCATTGAATGCACATGCAATCCTGAAGATACACTATAAAACAAATTTTAATTAAATAATGAAATAACGCCCAAGCTATCAAATGGCATTTGCCAAAATAATCTTTTAAAAAAATGTAAAAATGTCCATGTAAAACAGAAGGATTCATCATTAGTCTGGGCTAATTCTAATTTTTAGACCAATTAATTTGAATGAATATACATTTATTCAACTGATAAAAACTATATAAACAGCAGAAAGGCCAATGCAGCACGGAGATTCCTGACCACCATCAGAAGTCCGTCCAAAAACGGTCATCTCAAAACGGCAACTTTCAGCATTTGCAGAGCCCAGCTTACCAGGGTACAGACAAGATGGAAGCGAGTAAATAAATACGCAAATTGAAAAAGAAAAAAAAAGAAAAAGAAAAAAAAAAAATATATATGGATGGATGGATGGATGGATGGATGGATGGATGGATGGATGGATGGATATATAAACTGAATTTTTGCAAGACAGATTTATGCCTTTTTAATCTAGTCATTCATGGATGTAAAATGTGAAATATATGCCCCCTGCATGTGGATGCTGTGATCCTCTGCCTTTCTGGGTATTCAGCTCTGGGTGGCCCTCATTGAATTTCCCACAAAACCCAGCGGAGACCTCAAGCTCAGCAACATAAAAGGGGAAAAAAAGAATTTATGACAATCTATAATGGGTTGGGAGGTCAGAGGTCAGCAAACAATTGGTCCTTCTCTTTTGCAGGTTGTTTCCTGGTAACATCCTGATTAAGCTGGCAGCCTGAATTATATCCATGACATTCTGTAGTGCACAATCCATCTGTGCTAAGTCCTCTTCAATGCAGCTGAAGTAGTATTGGGCACAAGCTCTGCCTTTTTTCCCTTCATTGTGGACCTTGAAATAGTCATCATCTTTCTCTCCACTTTATTTGTCAGTGCTCTTCAAAAAGGACCTTTAAAAAGTGAATGTGTTGTGTGCACCAGACCCACGGCATCGTAGCCTTTGCCGATAGGTCTCCGACCACACTTTCACGCTTACTCTGCACATTTACTACTCTCCACATTGGGAAATGTGGCTGAAGACCATGACTGGGTAGCACATGTCGCAGGGTGAACTTGACCATGGAGCCTGTAGTTTACTGTCCCAAAGGTCAAGCTACTGCGTGAACATAAAAACGTTCCAAAAAACCAAAGTGTGCGTTGCCACTACAGAGAGACTGAACGGAACAATAAACAAACGAAAAACAAAAACAGATCTTCTATGAAAGGCTCAGAGGGGCCCAATAAAATAAGGAAATTAATGTACCCACCCATCCACCCACCCATCCATCCATCCATCCATCCACCCACCCACCCACC
>JAODJU010000119.1:29825827-29836831 GCA_026776725.1 Gnathonemus echidnorhynchus | reverse complement strand
AGCTCAGGCTCCTTCCCCACCAGAGAGGTGACATTCCATGTCCCTAGAGCTAGCTTCTGCAGCCGAGGATCGGATCGTCAAGGTCCCCGCCTTCGGCCACTGCCCAACTCACACTGTACCCGACCCCTATGGCCCCTCCTACAGGTGGTGAGCCCATTGGAGGGGATCTGATGAATACTAGAAATGTAAATGTAATGATATGCAAGTGTGTGTGTCTGCTTTGAAGGAACAGAGATCACACCTGCTTAGGTAAAGGGTGGGGAAACAGGTAAATCCTGTAAGGTAACATTCTTAAAGTCAGTGTAAATTCCAACACAGTTCTGGAATATGAAGTTCATAGTCAGTCATAATTTTGTAGCATTAAAATGTAACTTTTAAATAAATCCTAACTGTATGTGTGATTGTGGGGAGGTGTGGGGTCTCAGGGTGTAACCTCTGTCTCTGGGCTTGTTTCTTGTCCCTCCTGCTGTATGTGTGAAGTCTGCATGTTCTTCCAATGTGGACTTTCTCCTCCTACTTTGGAAAACATGAAACTGCGATCAGCTGATTGGGATCTCTGAGCCGTCCTTAGTGTTAGTGTGTATGTGTGTGCTCTGCTATAAACTAGTATCCTATCCCTTGTGTCCCCTGCCCTGTGCCCACTGGGACAGGCTCCAGGCTTGCCCCCCCCCCCCGTACAGGTCTGCAGGGGACATGACTGACGGCAGCACGACAGGAAGTGAAAAGGCAACTTGGTGGGGTGACACTTTCACACTCCCACACTCCGAGGTCGCTTTCACCCTGACCCTGTCTGAACTGTGCCCTGCCCCCCTGCCCCCACGCCTCTCCTCCTGCATCTGGCTGACCTACTGAACCAGCCACACTGGCTCGAGAGCCTCCTTCTGTCTGTCCCTGCTGCCTGACCCCTGCAGGGGTGACCGGGTCACTGCGCAGGGAGACCCGCCTGTCTGAAGTTAGGCCTTCCCCCGGTTTGAGGTGGAGCTGCCTTGTCCGCACGCTGCCTCGGTTTCTAGCATTCGCCGGTTCCCGTGCCACTTCCTATGGGTGGCGCCCTCGATGCCTTGCCTCTGTCTCCCCTGGGCAGGGCTCTGCAGCCTGTGGTGTCGTAACCCCCCCCCCCCCCCCCCCCCCCCGGTGTCGGTGGTCCATCGCTGACCTCCTGGGATTCTCGGGGCCTGTTTGTGTGGTGGCTGAGCTAATTATGGGGAAAAACTAGTACAGACTTGCTTCATGCAGCTAAAGTCACACAGAAAATTGTTGGAGTGCCCACACACACACACAGACACACACACGCTTACTCTGCCGGAGGTTGGCCCAACCCCTCTTGCCTGTCTCCAAGTGACAGTGGTGTCTCCATGGAAACAGCAGAGAACCGAGGTTTGGTATTTGCCTGACGCTGACAGTTGCAGTCACACTGACTGGCCTCCGGGCGGACCCTTGTGCACAGGTAGAACACAAAGGAAGATGTGCAGCCCCCCCCCCCCTTCCAAGCCTGTCCCTATGGTTTAAAGGGTCATAAATATCTACCTTTTGGGACAGCTTGAAACAGAGCACTCTGTGGGAGGGAAGAGATTATAGCCAGTACTAATAAACGTGGATCCCATTCACAAAAAAGTGCCGTCAGATCATGTGTGCATGTGTGCCTGTCCACAGCGACGGCTCCTTCCCGTATGACCCTGTCTCCTGGCAGCAAGGCACCAATCAACCGGCAGGTTCCCTCTCCGTGGTAACAACTGTGTGGGGGGTGACCAATCCTTCGCCCAGCCAGGTAAGGCCAGTTGGACCGCTCTTCTGAGAGTACATAAATCCATCCCAGTTTCCCATTGGGCCGCCTATGGACCAATCACAGGTCCCAGTCTGAAAGGATTGGTCTTATTAGCATGATCGCATGAACGGTCTCCATGATTAGGGTTTGTATTTAAACAGCATTCTCACATGCTGGTGATGTCGATATAGTACACGAGACAGGAGCCTTTTCTCTCTTATTTCCCGCCGAAATGCTCTTTGATAGGTCAGTCAAACGAGAAACCAGCAGCCCGCAGTAAATGAACAGAAACTCTTTTGTTATAATTAGCATTTAATCATCTCAAAGCGGCGATTGTCATGATAGCTCGTCTGAAAGGGACGACTGCGCAAATGAGCTGTTACATAAAAACAAACGCTCAGTTGTGACTCTCTAATCATTAGCGGGGAGATGCTGGACAGCGTGTGCACCTGTGTTTAATCACTGCCTATACAGCCGTTTGTTTTTTTTTTTTGACAGGGATGGTTTCCGCGGCGCCGTTTAAGTAACCTTTCCCGCTTGTTTCTAACCCTACGATAAACTCGGTTAAACAATGATAAACACGGAGGCTCTTTGTGTACCAGATGGGTTTGGCCTCGTTAGCTATCCAAACGAGCAGCCTGAATGTCCTGCTCGCGGCCATAATGCCACTCGTGTTGTTTTTACTTGTCAAACAGAATTAAGGCCATTAGCAGGCGCCTCTCTGCGCTGCTAAAAGTGAATCCTAACCCTCCCAGTTTCCGCGTCGGGAGGGTTACTGGGCAGGCGTGGCCTCCGCTACCTTCTCTGTGCAAATTTGTTGGGAACAGGATCAGCGGGCATCCGCCCGCCCACAGCCAGCGCATTCCCATCATGCCCTCCTTCCCACAGGTCTTGGGCGCTCCCATGGGCCCCGGCGGAAACTCGGCAGGTGGCCACATGATGTCGGGAGGCGGGGCTGGCATGAGCTCGCCGCCGTTCATGGGGCAGCAGGGCTACCCCGAGGCCAGCAAGGGCTACATGCAGCAGGCGCTGTACGGCCGCTCCGGGGGGGGCTACTCAGCGGGGCCTGGACCCGGATATGGCGGCAGGTGAGGCAGAGCTTCCGCTACACCAAATCTACCGCAAAGCACTATCTATCTATCCTCCTCCTATCCGCTTGACTTTCCCAGCAATATAAATCGCAAGGCTGGGGTACACTAGCCCCTTCCCCAAACACATGCTACTCAAGTTCTATGTATTCCTGGGTGTTTTCGCTGGGTGTGCGTGTGTGTGACTGTGAACCCAAACCCGCCTCACGTGTCTCCCCGCTGCCTGACGTCATGCCCCCAGACAGCCGTCACTGCTGGGCTTTTGCGTCTCCCACCCCCGTCTGAGTCACCTCCTGCCCCCCCAGCCCCCCGGCAGCTCCGCAGTCACGCTCTTCACTGGGCACCAGCTGGATTTGTTTGCATACTAGCAAATCCTCTGAAAGGCCCTGCTTGCCGTTTTGCACGTCTGGCTGATGCTGGGTTGGGCTGCCGCTAGCGAGGTGGATCAGAGCATGCAGCCATAGCGCTGTTATAACCCATAATGCATGCAGCCACGGCGCTGTTATAACCCATAATGCATGCAGCCACGGCGCTGTTATAACCCATAATGCATGCAGCCACGGCGCTGTTATAACCCGTAATGCATGCAGCCACGGCGCTGTTATAACCCGTAATGCATGCAGCCACGGCGCTGTTATAACCCATAATGCATGCAGCCACGGCGCTGTTATAACCCATAATGCAGCTTGAACACAAACGGAGGCCAAACCAGCCGTAACGCTTGCTGATGCTCTGCTATCCTTGTTGTGTCCTTATAGCAGAATCTCTTCAGCTCTGTTGGGAAAACACACTGAATATGAGGTGAAGGCTTTAAACCCACTGTGGCTGGGGTTACTATGGGCTGCCATTCACAGCCTGATTGCTGAACCGGCTTCTCATTGGTCGCATTATTGATTGACAGCACGTGATAATCCCGCCTACTGACTTTAAGTGGCTCATTGCTCCAGTATCTATGAATCATTATTTATAACAGGGGGTTTGCTAACCATTGCCTGTCTGTTTTTGTCAGCTACCCTAACAGCGGTGGGGGCTCCATGGGGATGCCCCCCCACGGCGTGCGCCCGCCAACCGACTTCACGCAGGCCGCAGCCGCTGCCGCAGTGGCTGCAGCCGCTGCCACAGCAACAGCAACAGCGACGGCCACAGTAGCAGCCATACAGGAGAAGCAGAACCACGAGCTGAATTACGGGCCGGTGAGACGCGGGGCCGCACGCTCCTTATCAGCTAACAAGAGTTACCCGCAGCCATGGCGGCTGGTGGCTGAGGGGGTGGCACTCTGACAGACAAGGTGGAGACTGACCCACACAATGCACTGCTCCCCCTGCTGGCTACACAGGGAACAACTCGGCAAGATCTCAGCCTGTCTCTGTCAGAGGGATAGTTTCAGTTACAATATAAGGAAGTGACATTCATTAAGGAACACCTCACACAAGCGGTTTAAAGCCGGGTATATTAGGTAAATGGGGTTTGGTTCCCCCCTGGGTGGCTGCCAACACTTTGTAATAATCAACATTGAACCTTGTGCTTGAAAAGGTTGAAGATCCCTGGTTTAAAGAATAATATCTCAATTGTGTGCCAGGGAGTGTGCTGTTTGTACACAGGCTGTACGTGGGCTTGTAACTGGAAGGTTGTGGGTTCAAATCCCAGGACAGGTTCTACTGTGAACAGAACTCCATGTGCGTTTGTTTAAATGGGACAGAAACTGTCACCTTGGATGAAAGCATCAGGCAGGCTGAGCTGCATGTAAAATGTGGACGTTGGTGCCATTGGGGCCGGAGAGGTCAGGCTGCCGGTTACCGGGGGGGGGGGGGGGGGGGTCCGTCTCCTTCACAGCCTCCTCTGTCTCAGTCACTTTATCTCGCTCTTCCAGATGGGTGGTGGCGCCTCCTACAACAGCCAGTTCCTGCCTCACGCAGGGCCCCGGGGCCCGCCCTCCATGGCCCCCGGCGGCATGGTCCCCTCCCGAGCACCGTCCATGGGGCCCATGTACAGCGGGCAGGGCCAGAGGATGCAGCAGCACCCGGGCTACCCCAGCGCTCAGCCGGGACCCCCCCGGCCACAGCACGGCATGAAGCGCCCCTACAGCGCCGAGGTCAGCCTCCACCCGTCCCGGAAGCCGCCCCATCTGCACTTCACAGATCCCATTTGGTCCAGTTTAGAACAATAATTACACACTGGCTTTGGGTCTATTGGGTGACACTAAAAGGAGATCAAACCCGGGGACTGGGTCATACTTACTGTGGTCGTGTGCAGGGATGAGGGGGCGTGTGGCTGAGGTGGCGTCATTTTTTGTTACCCAGGTGGGGTGGGCAGTCTGCCTTGGGAGACCTTGCGCAAGGGTGCATACCACCCAAAAAAGAAAAAAAAAGGAAGAGTATGGTCCATTCAGTGACATGAGCATGTCCAGCGGAGAAGTAGCAGAAAGTTAGAGAGGAGATCGGATCAAAGATTGTGTACAAACACCTTCTCTACCCTCTGTGATCAGAATGATAATGAATATAGGTAACAGATATGAAGAATGGTTTACTGAGAAAGTCCAGAGATCCTTGTTACAGGATTATAAAGATGCTTAGATCAGTATAAACTAAACTAAAACACGTTTGTACTGTAATGCCAGATATTCCTGTCTGTTCTTGCATCAGTGTTAGGGTTTTGTTTTTTTTTTTCATTTTATTTTTTATTATTTTCAGTTTTCATTTGAAATCTAGCTTAGTTTTAATTTGGTTTCAGTGTGGTTTTTTTTAATTTTTATTGTATATCTGTTTAGTTTTTATACACTTTAAAATTCAGTAATTTTATTTTTTTGGGCAGATTGGAAAGTTGCAGGACTTTGCAAGCTAGCTACTACACATTGTCGCGATAGAGTGTTGGCCATTTCTGAAAGTCAGCAAGTGCAGTATTTAAAAATAATAATGGAAAGTATTTGACAATTGGTTTTTATTTAATTTCAGCTATTTTCGAAAGCAGTATTTATAGTTTTCGTCGACATCAATAACCCTACCTTGCGTGCTGTACGTAAAAAGTACACATTTAGTACAAAAATTCTTGTCTTTAATGTAACACCCATACACTTCATAAGCATGACTTTTACACGCAGTTTTGCTCTTTAGCGCCATCCCAGGCCTGGCAGGGTACTACGTGCTTGCCTGCTGCGTTGACATAAGAAGTACAAATGTTCAGGATCGAGGATGATCCACCGGAAGTATGAACCAGGCCCAATGCCTCAGCGATATGATTAGTTGTCAGTGTTCTGGCTCACGATGGCTGCAGTGCATCAGTGGAGACAGTACTGGCAGTGCCTACTTGTAAATCATAAAGCACACTGCAGTTCTGTGGTTCCGTTATCGTTAATGCTGGCGTTGCTGCTGTGGTCATGATTCTGGACCGTGCGAGCTGTCGCCTGCTCACTCCCGCCTCTCCTCCAGGCGCAGGGCTTCCCTGGGCAGCAGTATGGCCCTGGCGTGGGGGCTGGGGGGCCGTACCCTAACCAGGCCATGCAATACCATGGCCCCGGGTCACAGCGCTCCGCCGCCTCGCCCTCCTATGCCGGCCACAGGATGCCCCTGCAGCAAGGCAACATGGGCCAGTACCCCCCAGGGCCAGGAAACCCAGGACAGTACTACAAGGTAGAAGACCTTCACCCGCCTTAGACGCTTCACCCACAGGGAGAATTAGCTATACTGAATTGTCGAATTTGATTGTGATGCCAATTTTTTTTTCAGACGGAGTTCAACGGGCAGGGAAACTCCCTGTCAGCCCTGACGGCGGGTGGTGCAGGGGGTGGGGGCTACAATACTTTCAATCAGCCTGCTGTCAATGGAGTGAGTCTCCGTGTCACTTTCTGCACAATTACCAAGGATTTCCCAGGTTTGTCTGGTCCAGATCTCACCTGCCCCCCCTCGTTCGCAGCCGGGCCGAGCGATGCCAGGCTATCCCAGTTCGCCGCTCCCCGGGAACCCCACCCCACCTATGACGCCAGGCAGCTCCATGCCCCCCTACATGTCTCCTGGCCAAGACGTCAAATCCCCATTCCTCCCTGATGTCAAGCCCAACATGAACGCTCTGCCGCCCCCTACAGGTACTCACTCATGTTTACAGACACATGGGTCAATTTGATATACAAGGGATATATGGGGATCTTACAACTTTAAAAGGGATATTAATCAGAATTTTTGTGCCATTTGATTTAATTTAAAAGTGATTTGTCAAAGAGCACTTCATGGGTTTGGTGCTAATCCACCGTATTCCACATCTTCCCCAACACAGGGAACCCCAGTGACGACCTGCGGCTGACCTTTCCCGTGCGGGACGGTGTGGTTCTGGAGCCGTTCCGCCTGGAGCACAACCTGGCCGTCAGCAACCACGTCTTCCAGCTGCGTGACTCCGTCTACAAGACACTCATGTTGAGGTGAAGGCAGCCGCCGTCACCGCCAGCGGAGAGGGCCTCTGCGTGTGGAATGCTGTTATGTGTACAAGAAAATGAGCATTTTGTATTTTGCTTCATGGAATGTGGATTCTGGCTCTTCCCGATGTTCATTTCACAGTCAGCTTAAGAGAGTCAAGCGAAAACCTTGGCTTATACGGGAAAAAAGACAGTCAGGCTTGTCCGTAGCTGATCTTGAAGTAAAGAGTGCACAAATGATATTGTCCTTGGAACTGAGACAGAAATTTTCTTTTATTTATTTGTTATTGGGAATAAATTATGGTCGCTTTTCCATTGCTACCAAGAACTGAGTCGTACCGCAAAGAGACGGTTTTCCATTGTAAATTATGAAAGCTGTACCTGCTCTGCTTGCATCACCACCATATCATTGGTTGAAATGGATGGAGATGCCGACGATCTGTAGTGCTGTAACTAATGTCTTTTCATGGTGCGGCTTGCATACAGCCTGCTTTCCCGTGGAGCTAGTATTTCCAGGAAGTAAAATATTAACTTGTGTATGGCAGGTCAAATACAAAACTTGAATTCATGTAGTTCACTTTGGGCACAGGCTTAATCTAAAATAAGAATATTAATAATAATAATAATAATATAATCTACCCTGCACATTCACCCACAGGCCAGACCTGGAACTGCAGTTCAAGTGCTACCATCATGAGGACCGGCAGATGAACACCAACTGGCCCGCCTCAGTGCAGGTCAGCGTCAACGCCACGCCCCTCACCATCGAGCGCGGCGACAACAAGACGTCCCACAAGCCCCTGTACCTGAAGCACGTGTGCCAGCCGGGCCGGAACACCATCCAGATCACCGTCACCGCCTGCTGCTGCGTACGTGTTCTAAAATATTAGTGCTGAGAATCGGCCCACTGAACCAGTTTCTTTAGCTGGAATCGGGATCCTGTGGTGTCAGCCGCAATATGAACCCTTCCCAATAGGGCGGCGCTCTCAGCTGATGTGTGTGTCCATGTGCCCCTCTCTTGCAGTCGCACCTGTTCGTGCTGCAGCTGGTGCACAGGCCGTCTGTCCGCTCTGTCCTGCAGGGCCTCATGAAGAAACGGTTGCTACCGGCCGAGCATTGTGTCACCAAGAGTGAGTGCCCCCCCACCTCAGTCCTGGCCCTGCCCCCGGGCGGCGGTGTCTGAGCTGCACTGACATGTGTCCCCCTCGCTGTCCCCTCCCAGTAAAGAGGAACTTCAGCAGTGGCACCATTCCCGGCACCCCAGGCCTCAATGGGGAGGATGGTGTGGAGCAGACGGCCATCAAAGTGTCCCTCAAGTGTCCCATCACCTTCCGGCGCATCCAGCTGCCGGCTCGCGGCCATGACTGCAGACACATACAGGTGGGCAGCGGCGAGAGACACACACACACACACGTCCACTAAACAAAACCTTAGGCCACCAAAGAAACCTATAATTAAAGCTGTTTATTAGGAGAATAAGTGGATATTTGCTCAGAAAAGACATTATTTAATATCAGGATATATACTAATATACAGTACTACACTAACACGGAACAAGAATTTGTCCACAATATTACGCATGCCTTGTTGGATGGCTGGAAGAACATAGCTTTGGTTCCCAGACCATTTGGTAGAGCTGTTCTCTATGTATTTCCTCACCAGCTCACTTAAGTAACTTAATTAGTTTACTTGATGAGGTGTTGATGAGCCAAACATGGCAACAAATACATGGATGTATTGGATCCAGACACTGGAGTGACTTTTGGGGAGGTTTCGAGACACACTGACACATCATCGCAGATGGCTGCCTACGATTTTGCACAATACTCTGCATGTATCCATATGTATAAATCAGTCTTTGCAATGTTGTATAGCATTATTTTATCTTTACAATACATTTTTTGAAAGTCTGTTATTTCCTGAAATGTGTCTGACAAAGAGCTAACAATGTAGCCAGCAGACTTGTGCTTTATCTCAAAGCTGCTCTCACTTGTATTAGGGCGTCCAGTGCGTTTTGGGTTGATCAGATGAAGTCCTGTGACTCTGGGATAAACTACGCTAACCCCGTTTGGGTGCCTCCAAACGTTTGAATGGAGTTGCAAGCTTACACATAATTTATTTCCACAAAATTTTGGTTAGCGGTGAGCTGTCTGTGGCGTGCATTTAGTTGTTCCGTATGAAATGCAGCGTACTCTCAAAGGCTAAAGGTCAGCCTTTAATGCCTCACTGCAGAAATCGACGGTAATGATTAACCTGCCTTCGTCTTTCCAGTGCTTCGACCTGGAGTCGTACCTGCAGCTGAACTGTGAGAGAGGAACCTGGCGCTGCCCTGTGTGCAAGTAAGACACGTCTGTCCCTGTGCTGGGGTCCGGGCGTGCTGGGGTCCGGGCGTGCTGGGGTCCGGGCGTGCTGGGGGTCGATTCCTGACTCTGTGCCGGTTTTTGTTTGTTGCAGTAAGACTGCTCTTCTAGAAGGATTGGAAGTGGACCAGTACATGCTGGGGATTCTCATCTACATCCAAAAGTGAGTCCGTAAACTGCCCCCCCCCCCATCCGTAAACTGCCCTCCCCCATCCTGTCATCCCCAAAAGCAGCTTCATCAGGGTCTCTCAGCCATTTCGCTGCACACTCTGTTTGCCAAGATTGAATGGCACCAAAGTGCGCTGAATGTTGTCTGCCAGGTTTGATATGTCCAGCAGCAAATAAAGAAAAGGGGATTTCCTGTTTGAGTTTGTGGAATGTTCTGAGGCAACTTCCGATAAAACACAATAAGATATTCCAGAATGTTTCCGCCTCCTTCCCATTTCCGTGTTGTGCTTTGTTTTCTTTTATCCCTTCCTAGTTTCCTTTATCTTTTATACCTTTTCCCCTTTTTCCCCCCTCAGCTCAGATTATGAAGAGATCACGATTGACCCAGTGTGCAGCTGGAAGCCAGTTCCGGTGAAACCTGACCTACACATCAAGGAGGACCCGGATGGGCCAGCCCTGAAGCGCTGTCGAACCTTGAGCCCCAGTCACATGATCTTGCCCAGCGTCATGGAGATGATTGCTGCATTAGGGCCAGCCTCCTCACCATACCCCTCTTTACCACAAGGTGGCAGCAGTAACACACCAGACTACCCGAGCCAGAGTAAGAACCTTTTCAAGAACCACATTTATCATCTGTTAATCCAATTAAGTCTTTTTATGTTTTCATTCCCAGCTGAACTATAAGCAGCTGATTATTTCCACTGGGAGCTTTAGAGAACGGAGCAAATCACTTTTGCAGGATAAACAACATTGCCAAAGTATAGGATGTATATTACACCACAATTTAACACAGCCATAACATCATTGTTGGTAGACTGCTCAGAATACCCACCTGTAGCTACAAAAACAAGCAGTGAATATTTATTCCTCGAAGCATTTCCACTCACTACCACAGAGGGCGCCAGACTCTGTGCTTCCTGCTTCAGTCTGGATCTCGCTGTTCCCTTTTTTAGCTGGATCAGCATACCCCAGCCAGCAGGGGTTTTCTGACTTCCCCAATGCCCCTGGAACCCCGACCCTTGCGGAGTTCTCCACAGGGCCACCTCCACTGTCCTACCAGTCAGACTTGCCCAGTGGTCTTCTCACCCCCGAGAAGCCAGCGGGGCACCCCATGCCTGCACAGGTGAGCAGGTCTTCCTCCCCCTTCTCCTCTTCTTCCTCCTCCTCATTTACTCCTTTTTAGGTTCTGGTGGTACTGCTTATACCACAGACATTTGCTCT
>JAODJU010000119.1:29807996-29818692 GCA_026776725.1 Gnathonemus echidnorhynchus | reverse complement strand
AGTTGAGGTTATCCACTAACTTACCCTTAAACTTACCCGGGTATGTCACATAACCTGCTTTCTGGAATACCCCCCTGATGTTGTCCCAAAGACAGCCGGTAAGCCAAATATCTTTCTGCATTTATGTATGCTGCTATTAGTAGTCTGTTTTGCTTGTAGGACTGCACAACTGCATATTGATTCCGTGGTGTCTTGCACTTTATATGCAACGTAATTTGTTAAAGCTCTTCTGTTAAGATTTTTCCTCCTGTTTGAATTATATCTATGATTCCAACAGAGAATTTCAGGGCTTTGTGCACTGGAGAGAAGGGGTTTGGATGCAAGGGATCTACCTTCCACCGTATCTTTCCTAATATGTGTCAGGTATGGAGGAGAAATCTCTGCAGAACATGGACAGTTGTGAGATGTGGCTTTTTAGGTTTCCTGGAGTCTGTTTGGGTTTGTGTTCTGTTTTCAGGCTGTAAGTTGGGTTGCGGGTTTTTGGTTTGGGTCATCACTAGAAGCTGTGCGTCTGGCATCACTTATGTCCGTTTTAGCTGTAATCATCCTTACCAACAGGGCGGTGACTTCACAAACCATAACGGAACTGGGGGCAAGTCAATCTATGGCCACAAGTTTGAAGACGAGAACTTCCAGTTGAAGCACAGTGGCCCTGGCATACTCTGCATGGCTAATGCAGGCCCCAATACGAATGGCTCTCAATTCTTCATCTCTACTGATACAACTGAAGGGTGAGGAACTGTAACACTGATCTAGTGGTGCCTGATGACTTGGGTTTGAATTCTATTGCTTGTAATTTTAAATGAGGTAGCACTTCACACTATGCACAATACTAAGGACTGCACTCCAAATTGGTAACAGGTCTTAAAACAGTTTTTAAAATTATTAAACTATTTCATAGCTAATGGGAGTTTAACTTTTGCAATGCTCTGAGGGCAGAATGAAAAATTATTAGTTGAGATTGATAGCCAATTCAGGTTGTAGAAGAGGTGGGTCCATGCAACTAGAGAACGTAGGACCAACCAATCAGGTGCCTGGTCCTGCCTCCTCTAGTTGCTTGGATCCACCTCCTATACAATCTGATTATTTCTCTGAACTAATCATTTTTCATTGTATTTTTGTGTCTCAAACTCCCACAAACCAATTTCATATTTATCTAAAAGAATTGGCTCCCATTCTCCCCAGAATTATACTCCATTTCCCATAAATCCTCTAAAGCAGGGATGTCAAACTGCAGTCCTGGGAGGCCGGAGCCCTGTATAGCTTAGTTCTTTCCCTGTTCCACCACAAATGATTTAGCGCAAGAGCTGCGATAATTAGCACAAGGAGTTGAATCACGTGTGTTAAATGAGGGGAAACCCAAAAATGTGCAGGGCTCCAGCCCCCCAGGACTGGAGTTTGACACCCGTCCTCTAAAGGAAAGGATAGAATAATTGAAATAATGGCCAAGTGTTACCTGGGAACTGCCAAGCCAAGAAAACAAACTTTGTGGTTGAACATTTCTTCACTAGGTTGAACGGCAGGCATGTGGTGTTTGGGAATGTCGTGGAAGGATTCGAGATTGTGAGAAAAATTGAGTCCTACGGCAGTCGCAGTGGAAAATGCTCTGCCAAGATCGTGATTGAAGATTGTGGGCAGCTCTGAACCATCGCTCAGCATCTTTGTACAGAGTACACTCCCAAACAATATCCCTCCCTAAACCTCATAACCCCTGCTTTGATCTGTCTCTTGTCTGATCATGCTGTATTTGCTTTCTGGTTGCATATTTTTTTTGTCTTATTGGATGACGTTTAAATATTTTGAAATAAAGTGGGAATTACTTCCTTAAAGTTTGCAGATTCTTTTTGTTTAAACAAGTTCAAATTGAGATCTATAGCAGACCATCTAATGTGCAGCATCGTTCCTACCAGCTCTTCTGTGCTGTATCTGAACCTACGTGATTCATACTGTCTCTTGGTGTTTATTATGAGTCACATCTGAAATGCATCATCCAACTTGATATACAAATGTAGTTTGAAGGTTTTTAATATTTGCTGTTCATTTTGCCTGTGCATGTTCAATATTTACAGGGGAACTTCAGCCATTTCTATACAATCAAATGTAAAAAGAATTTTGTAATGTTTAACATAGTGTCATTACACTAGCTGTCCATCAACGTTAATATTTGAACTGGTGTAACATAGTTATGGACACCCAAAAGAAAGTGAGCTTAACGCTAGATTAAGGCATATTAACCTGAAACAAACCACTTTCATTAGAATCCGGCCCGCAGTTTGGAATTGATGTGTATGACTGCCACCAGAGGGCCCTGTGGAGCACACTTTAGCTGATTTCTAATATGAAGCGGGGGAGGTGGGGGGTTGTCCGGGTTAAAATTGACTATATGCTAAATGCACAGTGAGTTAATACAGATATTTACAAACATGACCCATCTCACCGAGGTGGGTCGTTCACAAAACCATATTTACACTACTTGGTTCTTAAACTTTCAACAGAAAATTCAGACTTAAATTTACGACCCTACTATTGAAGTTTCGTAGGTAAGAAAACGATAGCAATTTATTTCTGTTACTAACCCATACTATTATACAACTGGAAAAAACCGCAGACTAAAACCGAATAATATAACTGATCTATATTGACGAAAAGCGACCCTCTAGTAATCAGAAGGGTGTTGTGTCTTTGTGTAACAAGGATTATAAGGCGACACATCTCACCGACACACAGTGATAAACCCATTCATCATTTTCATGAACTAGAAGGATCATACTTACAAGTGCGTGTAACCTGAAAGAAACGGTTGCTGTTCGTGTTTTTCTGTCATGGTTGGTTTTTCTTTAGTATCTAAATGCTTGTTAATAACTTGTGAAGATACACTATATATCCTATAACAGGCGTTATTACATATTAAACACTCAATGTTACATAATGATCATGAACCATATGCGCAATTGTACATGACTTTCTGAACCTTATTTATATTCACCGACAATTGCATTCTGGGAATATATGATTGGTTGGATTTCTGATATCTTGAAAATTCTACAATATTTGGTAAATACTAATTGAAGCTATCAAAAATACCTTGATGTATTGATTTCTGTTCTATAAAACATTCCAGTATATCGATCCATCTTGTAATATATATCTGTACGCATATATATACTTTTAAATGTTTTGCAGGAAGTTCCGCCTATAAGCGAGAGCTGCGTCTTTCCTGCTCCTCCAGTAGCAGCCAATCACAGCCGGCGTTTTAGAAGGTTCCGAGGTCCTGTTTCGGCTTCTTTTAAGGTTTGGCGGCTCTGACTAGAGCGCGGAGTTTTACATGTGAAACCTGTTTTGCTATTTCGTGAAGATATAGATATAGAATTTTATAGTATTTTGTACTGTCAGATGATTTTAATCCTGTCGTACGCCGTTTCAGAGATGGTGTAAATAATCGGGGCCGTTTTAGAATAGTCCTACTAGGGGGAATTTCCAGAGGCTGGTTCGGTCTATAATGCTCAGCTTCGGTCGAGTGATGTAAAATCCCATAACTACAAAAGAAGCTCAGAAGTCGGCTTACAGTTAGATAGGTAATAGTATACAATGTCTACATACAAGTTATACTTTCTTGCTCTGATACAGTTTGTGGAGTTTGCATGGCGTTCATTTGGGTTCCCTTTTTTTTCCCCAAAGACACGCAGGGCTAATTGATGCTTCTGAATTATCCCTGAGTTTCAGTGGACCGGCGTCCCATTTAGTCGACCCCGGACATTGTGTCCTGTTCTGCTCCAGGCAACCCCGACCCGGAAAAGCAGATAGAACCGTGTTTCTCAACCCGGTCTGAGAGCTGGGAGGAAGCTAAAACATGTACTGTCTTAGGGTCCCTGAAGAGGAAATACTGGGTTATAAATTAGACCGACATTAAAAGTAAGGGCTTCCACACAAATATAGCTCCTGAGTTAATTAACCATTTAAGAGTCATTTTAGGCTTATTAAAATGCTGAATTGACCTAGTTACCCATTTATTTAGCTACCAAAGGAGAAGAGCTCTGAGTCACTTCGACAGGGGATAGTAGTGCGCTGATAGGGTTTGGTAATCAATTGACTGCTGTGCCTGTGATCAGAAAGACCAAATCCCTGGTCAGCAGAGTGATGTCACCATAGAGCCCTTAAACAAGGCCCTTAACCCCAGTTACTCCAGGGACAGGCTGGCCCCACCTTTTGAAATGTCTGCTATATAAATGTAACTGTGATGTCTGCATTAGTTCGGCATGTAAGGCATGACACGAACATGCGAATAAGTCATATGCAAGTCTCAATTTAAGGCAGTTCATCCAGTATAGTCTATAGAGAACTGCACTGTATAGTCTTAATTACACATAAAATCCCCTTTTGTGGGTAAAGGGGAATGAAAAAAACCGCAGGTCACTGTTTATTCTGCTGTGAGTCAGCCCACTTCCCACGGTAAAGGTGAAGTGCTGTAAGATGCTATGTGAGAATATGAATTGTGCTGTGTTCTGTTCTCAAAAACACAAACGTTATCTCCAGAGCTGAATCATGTTTGCTCATCCAGTATGCAATGATTTTGTGATTATTTAAGCACAGACTACAGCAACGTAAGTTCAGTAATCACTATGTTAATGAAAATCAGATTTCTATTTCTGTTATTGTATTTCCATTACATCTGTGCACGAGTGTTACATGAAATTATGAATTGCAATTATATAAAATGTATCACCAGCAGGATCCTTATCTTTTATATCACTGAAAAACCACCTTATTCTACATTCTGTTTATTAAAATTTACAAAAGCATTATATATTTTTTTTCAAAATTTATTTTTAATACATAACATTTATTGATGTAAAATTACATTTCTGGATAGGAATGTCAAAGTTTTGTCACAAGCAGGAATATCAGACCAAACCACAGTGTAAATTCTGTAGGACTGTTTTTTTAAATTCCTACCCCGACACCCCTGCAGCCGTCACTGCCCACAGAGCACCCACCAGTGGCACTGCATTTTTGAAACTGCCAGTGACTGTTTTTCGGTGACGGTCGATCTCCCATGGGTAGACGGATGTGTGCAATTTCCTATTCTCTTTCAAAACAAGGTGCTCAAAAAAAAAACATTTATTCGAAAAGCCTGCTTTTGAAAGTCTGTAGCAAAAGGTTCTCGGCAAAAGAGAGAAATGTCATGATTTACGCTGTTTTGCAGTCTGGTGCGGCGCACGTGTGTGTCCTGCTGGAACAATCCAGCTGTGAGGGAACTGCCCCACCCCAAGCAATATAAATGTAATCTGGAATCATGATTTTAATCCATTGGCTAGAAACCATGCAGAGATGCCTGAGGACCCATCCTGTAGCTCTGTTGCATCCATCCCAGCTCTTCCTTTAATGAGTAGCTCTATAAGTAGGGTTAGGAGAATGGTTTTATAGTTCAGGAGGGTTAAGTAGGGAGACATCTCCGTTTTGCTGTCCTTTCTTTGGTAGTCCTGCCCGGGACCGTCCCAGGTGATCGGCGGAGTATGGCCTCTCATACCAGCTCATCCAGCAAGGTCCCCAGGCTGTGTCGCTGCTCATGTGGCCCAGTGATCGGCTTGTTGCACATGGGGCAGACACAGCGCACCTCCAGCCACTTCACGAGACACCTGGGTGTAGGTTTGCACACACGCACACACGCAAACAGGAAGGTAGAGGTCAGGAGGGCTCTGCCACACTCTGGGGTTATGCCCCTGCAAGATCAATTCTTGACACATTATTCGAAGGCCAGATCATCAGGGAACTGATCTGCGATCAGCGCCAGCACATGGATTACCCTGAAAAGGATGTGGTCGACCTGAGGAGGGAAACTGCGCCTCAGTGCCTGCTGTGCTGAGCGGAGGTTTGCATACACAGAGCAAGCTGGCCTTTGGTTCCCCTGTACTTTAGCTTATCTAACAGCAGGTGGACCTCAGGGCCCGGGTTTACAAAACAGAGGCATGAGGCTGGACCAAAACGACTTGCAGCAAGTAGCTTCATCACGTTCAGACATGAAGGACATTTCCACTGGCTTACAGGAACCGAGCTGCACTGCAGAGAGAGAGACTAGTTACAGTGTGGTTCCAGCTGGCTTCGGTTTTCCACTGCAGAAGGGCCGGCTCAATAAAGGCATTGCCAGGTTTGGTGAACGACGGTGATGTAATGCCAAAGAGACACTTATTTACTGTTCACACGGTGTACATCATGATTTATGTGCAAATTTCCACTAGCATGTCTGTGAGAATCGCCGTCATGTTAGCATCAAATGCTAGCAGAATTAGCATTAGCTTGTGTAAATTTGCATTACGAATCCATTCTGTTCGGCTGTTCTACAGTACAAGTAGGTGGTTGGAAATATAAGTTCCAAGTTCTGGGAATGCACCGGTACGTCGTGATGTGCAATACTGCTAGGAGGGTATGTGCTGGAATATTCTGAGCACCTGCAGACGGCACAGCCACAATGGTGCACACTCACTGCACACGTGACCACGGCTAGACCAGTGCGTTCAAAACTTTAGTATGATTATTTTTAAGCCCCCCATCCCCCCACATCCAGCTGCATCTATTCTAAACAGAATCACTCCAGATGCATGCATGCAATGCCTTTTTCCCTTTTAATTGTTCAGCGGAGACGTTTGTAGGTCATCCTGAAATGACTAGCCAATCAGGTTTTATTATGAAACTCTAAACATTCCCTGCCCAATGCCTGCGTTGCTCCCAAGAAACCCGCCCCTCACCCTAACCCGCCCCTCACCCCAGCTCCACCACTAATCAGCCATGCAGAAGGGATTCCTTCAGTTTGCTCAATTTACATTTTTTTAATGCAGAGGGCTGTAGTGAGTAGTGTGTGCTGCCTTTAATGCAGAGGACCTATGAGTTGCATCAACACCTGTACAGCATTCTCATGTCTGAGCTGACATCTAGGCTGCATTTGGCCCCTCCCCTGGGGGCCGCTTGCGGTTGCCTTCAGAGATATCTGACAGACAACAGACTGCTTTCAGTTTCCTCAAAGCCACTGAGCTAAGGCTGTGGGCATGGAGGCTCCGGCTTACTGGCATGATCTGTTTGTTTGGCGAGCTGGTACAGCTGCATCGGCGGGTGGGCGGACAGACACGTGGATAGATAGACAGACAGACAGGAGGATAAGATAGACAAATGGATGAAAGATACTTTATTGAAATGGACAATTCTGGTATCGCCTCAGCGCGCAGAAAAAAAGTGCAAGAGTGAAAGGACAAGACAGAGAGCACAGAAGACACTGCTACAGAAATCTGTGGTGGTTTTTCATTGAGGGGGGGTTAGGTTTATGCACCTCGTCACAGGTATGCGTCTGGTTAGGGAGCTTTTTTTTGTCTACCACTTCCCACTGTGACATAACACCACACATCACAGTCTGGCATCTGATTTTTTCTTTCTTTCAGGCACAACTTGGGCTGCACGTTCTACAAGGACCTCGCTCGGCGTGGGGTCTCAGCCTACACTCACAATTCGGGTTACGGTTCACACTACTCACTTCCTGTGGAAGGCATGTTGGCATGGCAACACCCCCAGCTCTTCTTTCAGTCTGAAGTCCTCCAGACAAACGGCACAAGTCTGCTGCAGTGACATCACAGAGGCATGAAACAGATCTCACCTCCGTGTTACTTTAATCCTGCGTTTATGCGTGTATGACATTTAGCACACAGCTATCAAAGAACATGGATAAACATTTTAAACAGCTGCAAGTTAAAAAAGAGCAGAGCGACCGGCTGGGTCTTACCCCATGTAGATTTAATTTCTTAGTATCTCCCTTGAATACAACCTATAAGACATTAACATCAATGGAAATAAATCAGGGCCACAGTTCAAGCTGTCCTGTTAAGTCTGTCTTATTGTTAGCTGGTAAGCTGCCACAGGTTCAGAATACTACTATGCAATACTTAACTGGCCCATGAATGTAAGGGCCATCTAATGTTATGAACTCCAGCTGCAATATGGTGAAATCACACCTATCATTTATCCATGCAATAAGGTATATTGCATTTGCACCAATGCACTACTGCATAATACAGCTGCATGCACCACAGAGTGAATAGCCCACTGGTTTGGATGGAAGGCCTGTTATATTCGTACTGACATCCTCTAAGAAGCCCCACCCAGTGATGGGTGTTGGGGTGCGAGGACCTTACCTCCTTGTATCCGAATCTCTCACTCTGAGCCTGGTGCCTAAGTTTGCTGTGGAGGAAATGAGACAAGAAGGCAACAATCAGACTGACGCAAGGTACTCAGTAGGAGGGGATGTGAAGGCAGGTCCTGGCAGCCAGCCAATCCCCATTCAGATCATTAGGAAATCAGCCAATCCCCATTCAGATCATTAGGAAATCAGCCAATCCCCATTCAGGTCATTAGGAAATCAGCCAATCTCCATTCTGAACCATTTGGAAATCAGGAGCATCTAATGAAATACAAACACTGCAAGGACTGAATTTATGGTAACACTTTACTTGAGGGGACACAAATACTTAGTAGTAACTCAGTTACTACTGAAGTACCAATCATGAACAAATATAATCCCTATTTAAGTTGAATGATGCATCACAATTCATTAAAGATGAACAAACATGAGCTCACCATTTTAGATGTGTTATTCATTATTTGTTCGTACAGTACTTCAGTGGTTCCTTCAGTAGTTCATTAAGGTTTACATAATTAACAGATATTGTAACAAATATTGTACTTACATGAGATAAAAGATGAGACAATTCATTATTGATAAACAAACATGACATTAGTTTATAATTAACACTTAGTTTGTAGTCAATTAATAAATAAGGAATAGCATAATACTACATTATTTGTGTCCCCTCGAGTAAAGTGTTACAGAATTTATTCAATCGAAATCACGGTGACGCTAGCTAGGGAGACAATCTGTTATCTAGAGAGACAGATCAATCAGGTTAATATCTATCTAATATACCAATTATCTGACAGTATACTATGCACATACTATATACATAGATACTACCATGTTATTTAGCCTACTGGTAAAATGTTCAAATAAACTCCCGTAATTAATACCAGAGAATGCTTATTTTCAGCATGAACATTTCCATTACCAATTAATCTGACAAACAATAACAATAACTCGTGCGTCATCATAACCATCCTCTGTCTCGGTGAAATATTGCTAACGCTGCTAGTATCCAGATTGTCTGTGTAATGCGAAGGTCAGATCCACCCCGCTTTCACAGTTTGCCAAATTAATCTGATGACGTGTCGTTCGTACCAAAACAAAGCCAGGCGTTATATAATGATTTTTAAATTTCGCTTAATTTGTTTATTTGCGCATTAGTTTGCATTTATGTAGTCGAACAGTCGAAGACTTGGAACTTGATATATTTCGGGTGTTTTTTTAAGTGTAAAACATGTGGAGGCAGATGGGCAAAGCAGGGATCCGCACAATGGTGCTTCCCACACCTGCCGCGTCAGGCCAAAGGACTGCAGGCCCGCGGCAGCTGCAGAGGAAAAGCAACCGCAGACGTGCCCGTGGCTTCATGAATCATCCGGGAATACCAGTTATCCGAGGAGGGTGGGAGGGGGTGTTGTCCGCATTCCCGGAAACCTGTCCCCACCGTAAACCATCAGCATCGGTTCACGGGTTTCCCGTTTTCTTTTTTGTCAACGACGTTCTGTGAAAGGAGCCCAGGAAACAATTCAGTGCCCCGGACTTTATTTACCCCGTGTTACGGGTGCGATTCCTTTGTTGGATTAGTTTCTGCAGCGCAATTAGTCACTGGTAAATTTGCACCTGGATGTAACATACGCCGTCGTAAGGGGACGAATCAGATGATAAGTCTCCGTTTATCACAGGGCTTTTAAAATGACATTTGCCCAGGAAAGAAATCACTTTGTGTGCTTGATTTAGAAAAAAAAATATATAAATAGAATAGGATCTTGTTTCGTTTCAGAAAGCCATAAATATCCCAGCGGACAAAGGCGAGCGATAAAGATCCGTCCCTAATTGTCTGAATTAGGAAGCACTTAGGGGCGCCACCAAAGGCTGCCATGTGCTCCGAAGACCCAATGCCTTAGGCCAGCTAAAACCACCTTTTATGTAATATCGTTCCTATATATACATTTATTATCCATATTTTGTAGCTCTGGCACGAACACCTCCGAGTGTACGTATGTCATTGTTTGCCTGCTGTTGTGACACCTGTTATTTTCTCAGCTAATATTTACACGTGATTAGCTGGCTAAATTAACTATTGATTGTATTAATAATAGGATTAGTCATAATATTCAACTGTGGATGAGATCGACGTGGCAAAAATGAATAAGAACGCTGACGAACGATGTCTAGACCTGCTCAGCCTTAGTGACGGCAAATAGGCATTACGGACGATTAAAAAAACCTTGCGCAACTTTTATTCCAGCTGGTGACGTCGTGATTACACGGAAAGCACCAATACTCGTGGACGATTTAAGATATAGTCCTATTTCCGCAAATATATAGCCTAAGAGCACAAATATGAACGTGACATTAAAACCTCTGACACAGAAATGATTGTTGATTTTCCACTGACCTGTTAATGACAGACTAGATAAGGAATCCTTTACACCGGGGTAGCCACTCTTATCTGCAAAGGGCCGGTGTGTATGCGGGTTTTCGCTGCAACTCCCTAATTAGATTACTAATTAGAGGACTGAT
>JAODJU010000119.1:29778922-29794187 GCA_026776725.1 Gnathonemus echidnorhynchus | reverse complement strand
GGCTGGGGCTGGGGGGGGGCAGTTCAAGCTTATCTCAGGCAGGTACACCCCGGATGGGATACCAGTCCATACTAGGGCACCCATACACTTTCACACTACTTTTTAATTTTTCAATTTACCTTGTAATTTTGCGATACCATGCAGTTACCCTAACTGCATGTTTTTGGTCGGTCGGAGGAAACCTTTGTATTTCAATGAATCAAAGCCCAACCCAGGAGGTTCGAGGTCCTGCCACCCTCAGGACCCAGAACCATCTTCAGCTTTCATCTGGCTGTGTGAAAAGATCAGACACTCAGCTCTGTTGCCAAGACCATGGGTTCCAGACTAGAGTTTGGTTTGAGGAATATAAAGTAGACTATAGTTATTGTATATCTTCCAGTCACTGGAGCACAAGTTCCAGAGCAATTGTATTAGTGTCAGGTGAATCTTAGCCAGTTCATTGTTAAAAGCAGCCCTATGAGTCAATTTAAAATCGGTGGAGGAATGGCATTCTTGTCACCAGCAAACATTTTTGAACTTTGACGACTATGGGGCTGTTCATTCTGGCCTAAACAGCAAGTCCAGGATGTGAGAGAACCTGGCCAATGAGGGAGACAGCTGCATCAATCACACACTTCAGAAGCAGCACATATTAAAGACAGTATGGCCTTAACTGCAGTTTGTCTTGATATCTAACAATGCCATAACTGAAACATGAAGCCCTGATTATGACTGGTCTTTAATTATAGCATCTGTAAACATCAACAAAAAGTCTGGAGACCATGCTTTGTAATACTAACTCCACCTACATTTAATTTTGACACCCAAATGAAAGATTTAATGCTCTATTGAGAGAGCACAGGCTGCCGTCTGCCATTGGCAGTCACCAGGAGCATTGCAGGAACTAACTTTCTTGTAAGACCTGAAGCTAAATGAGAGTCCATTTCATAGATGACTTCTGCGCAAAAAAAAAAAAAACGTGACAGAGCTGGCACTACATAGAACATCTTTATTGGAATACACAGCTTTGAACAGTACATTTATTTAAAAGAAAGCATTTTAAAACACTGTGAGTAGTAAGTTCAGTGAAGAAATAGGCAGAATCCTAAATATATTTAAGGCATCATAATCACCTATATTGTTTCCAAATACTTTCACATGTTCTGGTTATACAAAAATAATCAGTACAAATAATTCAAGTATTCCTGCTGAATGTTTTTTGTTTAACACAAGTTGGTACTAATGTAGAAACAGATTGCTCAAGATCCTATGCCAACAAGGTGCAAAAAAACCAAATCGTCTAAGACACCGAATCTACACACAAAAACCACAGAACACCACCCAGTCGCATGTGAATCCCCCGTAATGCTCCATGAGCCGCTCAGTCTAGCTAAGGTGAAATCCCTTTTACTCTTTTTTTGTGTAGTTATACATCATCTCGTCCATATTTTACCAATTAGTTGATTTCCCGAAACCAACAGCGCCAACTAGAGGCTGAAAGACAACCTGCATGTTTGTAAAATTAAACAAAAACACTCCACAAAAATACTTTCATCTTCTGCGTTTGTTAAATTAAAGCATGCCTCTTTTTTAAAATGACATCTGGAGTCTGGTGAAACAGGTGTGAATTAAGATTAATGTGCTTGAAATCACACCAATATATTCTAATCCTGGAAAGCTGCCTTGAGTATCTACATTCTCGGCACGTTGGCAGAGTGAGTGGCACAGTCCCTCGTGCCTCTGGCAGGCACTTGAGCCATCGTATGTTTTGCCGTCTTTCTGCAGTTTTGCCTAATTTTTCATTTACAGATTCCAAACACAGTTGTGTACACAGAGCCCCCTGCTGGTTCAAATCTGCCAATTCCAAGCCTTGTCCTTTATGACATGGCATGAGTCAAGCTGCTTTACTGATGAAAAACCACAAAGTGATGTTTTTGGCCTGTTGCTGCCTTGAAATGACATACCTTTCACGTTCAGCTCTAAGCAAGATCAAATCATCTCTTAAAAAGGTAACATCAAGGCAACTTTATTAGAAAAGTGTTACCCATAAGGCCATTGAATAAGTAATAAAAATTATTAACAGGAAGATCAAACTTGAGGGTCCTGGAAAAAAGAGCCTCTAATCTTACATACAGGCAAATCCCATTTGTTAGAGTATGTTGGTTTTGTCTTTGAGTGTTTCAGGCTGAAATTCAATTTTATGATTGTTCAGCAGGGTCCTTGGCATTGGACAGCTTATAGCACCTAAGCTGTATATATATATACACACATACATACACACTGGTGAACATACAATATGCTATTTACTAGAAGAGATGCTGTAGACACTTATCTGATACACAACTGACTAAATAATATAACACGAATCACATTAATACACAGGCAATAGAAACAGATCTCTAACTGGTCACGTCCCATATAGGATGGACTCAAACTGACAAGTACTACCTTCCGGTGTTTTTGCTTAAAGATGCATATTTTTACATTTCATTTTAAAGGTTTTAGAGAATCAAGTTATGCTTGCATTGAACTAGCAATTATTCTAGATATTGAGAGCTGCTTTTGTTAATTGTGGTGACAGTGACATATACTGTAAACAGATTCTTAGTTGACTTGGAAGAAAGAAAAAAAAATGAAAATTAAACAGGCATGACTTGTGTTGCAAAGGGGTAGAAAATGTCCAGAAACTTTCCATTCCATGGGAAGTTAAGATGGGGAATTTTGAAAATATTCCAAGTTGGAAACTTTCCATGGGAATTAATGAGAGTATATGGGAATTAACGGGAAAATTCCCAGAGTTTTGCAACCCTAGGCATAAACAGATTCCATTTTTGGTCAGCAAACTTGGAATATATAAAAATAAACTATAACAAATACCCAGTGCTTCAATTTAACCTTACAGTGACATTACAGTGGAACCCAAACAAAAGCATTCTCACTGAAGGGTGATGAACTAAAAATGACTGACCTGAAAATCACAATGTCACTCAGTGATCTTGAGAGGACACTTTTACGGGACACACTGATAAGCTCAAAGGAAGTGCACTGCGAAAACACTGACCTGAGAAATCCTTAACATCACATAACAATGCTTCCATACTAAAGCAAAATGTCTCAGTAACATATTTGTTTTCAAATTGTATAAAGAAATAGTTGACAGTAGGGTAACAGAACAACTCTGTTGTTGCAGAAGGATAACCCATTTTTGTTGCTGTTAATATTAAATGAACTTCTTAGATATGCATAATTTGATCCCTACGTGTAAACAGGGCACTGCTATGTGGATACTATGAGTCTATCCCGATACTTCCTAGGAGGATTTGACTTGGAGAGTATCACCTAGCTGACAGACACATGGGCTTGACGCGGACAATCATTAGCAGTGAGCACATTCTACTGAAGCTCAAGGGACCTTCAACAGACAATGAAAGGAGCAAATCAGTTTCTATCTATGCTATGATAAGCAAACGGAGTCCTTTTTCATGTTCATAGGCCTTGTCTCCTATGATGGTTTGAGACTTGACCAGGGATACATTTCACAAGCCGTTTACAGCAATACTGAGGTTTAATGATGGACTGAGTCAGTGATGGGAGACGACTGTGTGCAAGAGCTGTACTTGTGAACTGACCTGTTGTAGATATGTGCACTGTCGGGTACTTATGAACCTTAATGCAACATAAACAAGGATGCATGCCAGCCTCCAAACATATACCTGACAGGAAAAACACAGCATGTGGGCGATATGTGTGAGTTTCACGCGGGAGCAGTCTGGCAATGCCACAGAAGCCCAGCCGACGAGACGAGACGCAGTGTGACATTTTGGTGACGACTTCCTGTCAAGGACAAGAGCCACTCTCTCCTTTTCAACCCTCACTCTATCAAGCTGAAATGTCTCTTAGCAAAGATGGTTAAGGACTTGGTCAGCAGGAGACAGCACTTAGCTTGAGTTTACATTTGATTGGGTAGTGGTAATGACAGTTATTATAGTGTTTTTACTTTCTCTTTCTGTTTGGCAAACCCTAACCCTTCTCCCTATTACAGGACACATGAGCTGAAAGTATTATAGAATACACTGACTTCTTTCAATGTTATTTTTTTATCCCTGGCTAGGTCTCCTTAGTGAGATCCCATCAACGGACCAGTAGAGGTTCTTTGAAACACTACTAAGATTAACACGTCAACATTCCACAAAGTTAAGAGCACAATCACAGGCTAATGACCTATCCAACACCAACAACACATCTATTTACAATTTGCTACATCTCACTGGAGTTGGTCAGCTACACAATAGTTAACCACTCAATGCTACAAAATTACTTCGATATCTATGGGTACAGAAGGGCAAATCACACAAAATCACATGAGAAACACTGAGAAACCCAGCTGAAGGTCCTTGAGGTAATTCATGCACTCTGATTACATAGTGTAACTTCCTCTTCAAAGGAGCTGCAGTCATCCTACACTTTCATTGTTGGAGTCGCAGAATTATTCCAAGGTGCATCTACATGGTCCACTGTAGCGGACTCTTGGACAAACACTCAGAACTAAGGATACAATGCCTTGTTCTCGGAGAAGGAGCTCCAGAATCTACGAGATCCTATTCCTGTCAAGCACAGTCTTCAGTTTCCCTGGCAGTCTTGAGCTTAATAAAATCATCAACAAATCTATTACTACAAATATGTCTTTTGTTCATCCACTGGTTTTGCAGCTGAATGCAGTACTCCACAGAAGAGAACACTCATTGAAAAATGACACTGGATCCATTAACCATAACTAACAACTGACCAGCAGGCACACAATGCTAGGTATACATAGAGTCTTGGCTGACAATGTGCCTACTTGGTGTGTGATCTAGTCTCATGTTATGGTTTCACTACATTAATACTACACTGCGATATTAATGCCCAGCTGCACAAATGAGTAAAATTGTATGGGTTCTTTGGATTAAGGCATTGGCTATGTGAAGTCAAAACAATTCAGTCTCATTTAAAGTTATTAATCTGTGTGCCTGTAGAAGACACTCCCTACAGAAATGAAAGATCAAGGCAAATGACCAAAAGTTCAGTTCACCATCACAAATATACTCCTTACTACTTAAGCTGAATACCCTGAGGTTAAAATTACTCCCCTTATAATGAGACTAAGCAACTAGTCAGGGAGATGAAAATTTTGTAAGCCGAATCTTGGTTCGGGTACTTAAAAGGTTGAGTCATGACTTGTATTATTCCTATGATTTAAGTAGAAAACCTTTTAATCACCATCTAGATACTACATTTGTTTTTTGACATAATGACATCTTTCTAGTCTGATTAATTGTTTGAGTGCATAACAAGGCCTGTATAGTATAGTTCTCAAGAACAGATGAATTCAGGAGTATGACACACTGAAACATACCACAGGCTGAAAGCATACAGACGGCGCATTTGCGTGCTTGCTGGGAAGTACTCCACAACCAGTGTCATAAAACCCCTAACTCCCTCTCATAGTTGTCTAACAGGATGACGGATTCAGTAAAAGGCTCTTTGGACTGTAAGAGGTTCTACAGACATGTTTGTAAGGGGTGATAGGGAGGCACCTCTGCAAATTCGAGACAATATGTCTTTGAGACGGCCAAGGGTGTCGAAAGGCTGGTGCTCGTCGACCATGCTGGGGCCTATGCATCCCACCCAAACCCCTACACCTTGCGACTGGCCCTCAGGATGCCGTCCAGCCCGCTGAGCTGCCGCAGGAATCCACGGTTGGGCACCACCCCGCGATGACCTTTCACTGTCTTGATAGCCTCCACCAGGGTCATGTTCTGCCGGATCATCAGGTAGGCCAGCACCAGCGTAGCAGAGCGACTTACGCCCACGGCACAGTGAACCAGGATCTTCCCTGTAGAGCCCAAAGACAGAATCATCTCAAACAGGTCGCTGACCTGCTCAGTCCAAATCAGTTGAGTTCTTCACACTGGAAGATGGTATGTAATTCCATATTATGCCAGCGAGAAGCCTAGAGACATATTTCCCATAAGTCTGTGTGGGAGCCTTTCAATCTCAGATTTTAAGATTCTTTTAATTTACTTATGTGGCTCTTAACAATTGGGCACCCACTTATATCTGTGAACTTTTGGCGCACACTGCAAACAGCAGCCTCAGGTGTCCCGATCGGGCTCTTCTTGTCATGCTCGGGCTAGCAGAGCTTTTGCAGCTGCAGCCCAAAGGCTGCGGAACAGTCTGCCCATGGACATTAGATTAGTCTTCGGCGTGGCCCATTTTAAATCGTATCTGAAAATTTATGTACAGACAGGCCTTATGTTCACGGTTCAATATCTTTGGGTTAGTTTTTGTGAAGCACTTTGTGACATGTGTCCTAGAAAGGTGCTATATAAATAGATGACATTTATCTAACTAGCTACCCTAAGTCTGAATCAGACTGTGAAGCAATCGACTGATGTACATGAAATATTTAAGAATTCTGACGATAGCTTTAACCCCAGAAAGAACAGTTATATTGTTCTACGCCAGGAAGCATATCGCACTTGGCCATTTTTGTTCTAGGTGAGTCGACTTGGCCTTCAAGGTCAGACAGTCTCTGTGACAGAGACTGACAATTGCAAACAATGTAAGGCCAACAGTGATAAGTTGTGTTTATAATTTTTCAGAAACTAGAATATTTTCAGTTAATCTAAAAATCAACCGTTTGTCTTTGTTGGTTTGGAAGAATTACTGCTACGTTAAAGAGGGTTCTGTTGCCTAGGGGCATATAAATAAATAAATAAAAATAAATAAATAAAGTAAAAGTATGTATAAGCCTTTAGTATAGCGAGTCCTTTTTCACATGGAATTTCCATTCATTTATGGAATGGAAATGTGTGTGTGGGCCGGCACAGGACACACACACACACACACACACCTAAAGAGAATGTGGAAACTACAATTCATATATTTGGAGTGAACCCAGAGTACCCAGGGGAAACCCTACAATGATACAGGAAAAAAATGCAAACTCCATACGCGGAACAGGGGCGGAAACCCGAACCTTGTTCTCCCGAGGTGCGAGGCAACTGGGCTAAACGATATGTAGCCCTTAGACACAATACATCACAAACCAAGAATTGATGAAGAATTTAGTTTTAATCTTGCAAAGCACACATACCTCCACTGCAGAGGGCTTTGTGTATGAACTCGGCTGCAGGGTAAAAGTTAACGCTCATGTCAAACGTGGGAGAGTCGTGAGCCTCGATGCCCTGGTAGGTGATGCGCATGCCGTCGTAGTACTCGGCGCCGCCGCGCCACCTGCTGTGCGCGCAGTTCAGGATGTGCGTGATGCCCAGTCTGGATAATTCACGGCGGTCGGCTGCGATGTCCCTGCAAACGTTACACAAATCATTTTCTCACTCACTCTCCCCCCACATGCATTTCATCCCGTTATTTTTATTGGCAAGATTAATATCAAAGGAAAATATGAAATAGGAAAGCGTTGTTTCGATTTTTAGTTAACCTACGTTTATTGAATCTTACCAGGACAGACAACTGTAGCCTTTCCATAGTAGTATTGCTGTCCGTAGTTACATTACAAGACAATACTACACATAATATAAATGAGATATAGCGGTGTCCTTACTGATCCCCGATGTAGAGGTTCGGCCATACTTCGTCCGCGTGATTGCAGGCGGTCTTCCCCGTGCAGAGGAGACGCTCTAGCTCGGCCACGGTCAGCACCGAGGAGCCCCCGTCCGCGTCCTTTCGGCTCGGGGACCTGGAGCTGCTCCGCGACCGCGAAAACCTCGACATGAACGCCATCTCCTCAGCGGGAAATGTTCACTACTGCATTTAACGAAAGAAATAGTTAATTGCGTTTCGATTAAAAAGGGCAAAACCGTGACGATCCAGCAATAAAGTCGAAAGCAAATAACGCTCGTATCCACAGGTAGCCTGCGGATAAAATCGGTTTATACAATTATTTGATTCTTAAATTATGTATAAGCTTCAAAGGCTAATCGCATATGCGTACATAACCAATAGACACCCAACTAAAGCCATTAGATATTGCATTTATAATGGATTTAGATAATACACAATACACTTGTGCACTTTACATTTTACAGAACCTACCTCATAGCTAATTTTCCAGTATTAGAATATACAAAGTTTACATGAATTTTGTACAGAATATGCTCTTCAAACAACATATGAGTGCATTCTCTAATTTAATAAAATACCGCGACACGAACCGCTTTCTACACAATTAATTTCACTCCAGCATTTGCCAGTATCGGCGTCTAGCTATGAAAACAGATTCCAATCAAACATCGCTTCGAGCATCACGACACAAGCGAAAGAGGGTCATTTTCTGATTTATGCTTATTACTATAAAATACTGCTCTTGTGCTCTGCTCGCCGTGGTACCTGCAATGTTTAAATCCGTGGATGCCCTCACTTCTGGGACGAATATTCCAGCACCCGTCAAGAAGCCATGTTTCTGCCCTGCCTCCATGTCGAATGGCCGATTTAAATCAGCGGACAAGAAGGGGGATATCGATTCTCTTATATCGTAATATAATCAATACGGTAATAACAGCAAAATGTCTTACCGGTTAAAATAACGTGTCGACGTATTTTATTTTACCCATTCATACAGAAATACGCGAAAGGGACGCACAAAGCTTAAATTCATCCCAACCGTGTTATAATAAATTACCCTGGCAAAACAGCTTACCTACGCAGCATTAGTTACAGACTGTCAAAATACGACACGATACGGTGACACTATCATAATTGAAATATATCGTAAAAATGGGAACCTGGGTTAGTATTTTATAATAATTATTATACAGACACCCAGACATTATTATTATTATTATTATTAACAATAAAATAATAATCCAGCACTTTACAATAGCAGTTGAATGCGTAATGTTATAGGAAAAAGGGGCAAGGTGTCAGGGGGTCAGAATTTCCAGGTACGTTTAGAGATCGTGTTTTAAATGAGCACATTACTGGGAGTTCTAATGTAAACCACCTTTGTAGTTTAATTGACTATTTACTATCACCTCGTGTTTATTTTACATGATTACACACTTATTGACGCCACAATCGACTAATTACCCCCCCCCCAAATGCTTACAGCGTGAAATCAATTATTGTGTTGTGTGCAATTCTTGTGAGCCCTCACCCGTTTAAATGTTGTGGTATAAATATTATTGTTACTTATCTGTTACAAATCATAATTGTTAATGCTAATATATATATATACACACACATACATACATACATTTTCTACCCTCTATGCAAAGGAAGTGGAAAATGCTGACGCACTGAGAAATAATAAAATCCTCAGATTCTGTCAGCGATTATGTGTAGTCGGGGTGGAAGCAACAGGGCTTCTGAAATCGCGGGAAAAACAATTAGCAGATGGACTGACCTCCGCTCATCATCACCCAAAGGCATATATTTGTGTTTTACAGACTCCATTAGTTGACCTTAGGCCCATTTTCCAGAGAGTAGTTTATTGATTGAAATGCATTACCTGTGTTCTTCAATGCGGTTGACATTTGAGTTACAATGATGAAGTTACATAACGTGATAACGCCCTGTATCTTTAAAGAGCAAACGATGGGAGTCTATTTTTATAACCCAATATATTTTGTAATTTACTTGATTAACTCAGTGAATAAATCTACACCTGAGCATGCACGACCAACAAATCACAGCTCACAGGTCAACTCAATTTAGGCGCGTGCCTCATGAAAAGTTAAATATCTTGTAGGTCTCAGGTATTCAAAATATTACTTCTGTGGCATATTGCCTTGCTCCATAATAAAACAAAATAAATTCACACACGCTGAATTGGAAATTGTTTTACGACAAACTGGCATTTTTGAGAAATAAACTTTACATTTTCATCTTGCGCAACGCAGTTCTGTAATTTCTCGTCCATTACTTTAGCATATTTACGGTGCTCCCGTAAAAGTGCTTAACCGTAAACGTGGTTTATTCAAAATTTTAGCAGTTAATCGGTTTGTTTACGTAGACGTGGGTCTCACCTGTGATTGGCGACCTAAAAAGAGTTAAAAGGATAAGAAGTATTACCCTCCTCCTTTATATTTGCAATCATCATTTGAAACGATTCATGGTCTAACAGTGAAGACATCTTTTTGAAATATAATTATGATGAATTATATGCCTGGGACTGCGAGCCTCATTGAGGAAATTGATGGTAAGTCCAATGGGTGTCTTGAACCTTGCTGAATTAACGCCACGGACAACTCAATTTAAAAACTTATTGTGCGTTTTTTACCACTACTAGCATTTCCGTGTAATCTAGGGACGCCGCGGTATACGCACAACTCAAAACATTGTGCACCGGCGGAAGGCCCGTCATGGGCTCAAATGACAAACAATAGCTTCTTGTCCATAAATCTGAACAAACATTTATTTTATCTTTCAAGGTAACTACACCATGTGCTCATTGCATGTGTACAATTTCATTTAACCTGGTGAGAACCGTTTGACCTCGAATGAGTTACAGAGTACGCTACTACTTTTTAAATTCGTCTTAGTTAAGTGATTCGGAAATGTAAAAACTTTACTAAACACAGATATCAGGTAATATTAGTTCAGGGGGATACGCGCAGAAGGTGGAGACTGACCTGGCTCTTTGCAAGGCGCACATATTCATATGTATACGAAACACATTACTGACATTTTAGGACTCGTACAGTCAGCTTAGAGCATTGAGTTGACTTGTTACAATTTCCAGAAAAACACCTGGTCCTTCTCCGTGATGGAAGAACATTGATTGGATTCCTTAGAAGCATAGATCAGTTCGGTACGTACGTAGATTCTCTGACACCCCCTGCACTTGAAAACAATTAACTAGGCTACAATGACTGTTATAAATCTGAATTTCAAATATTACTTTTCATCATCTTTTCTTTTGGGGACAATTTTATGTGTCATTTTGAAAATTGGGTTAGAAACTTTTGGTAGAATTGAAATAAGACCAATTAGCAAATGTGATTGTGATAAAGAAAATTAACGGTCTAATTGTTATGACGGACTCTTTTGTGTTTCATTGCAGCCAATCTAGTTCTGGATGAAACTGTGGAACGTATCCATGTTGGCAAGAAGTATGGGGACATTCCCAGAGGAATATTCGTTATCAGAGGGGAAAATGTCGTCCTGCTTGGGGAAATTGTATGTGTCCTTCTGCAATATCAGTTAATTACAGGACTAGATTTCGGCACTGGTGCACTGTTATAGAAATTTTGACTGTTAGCGATGGGCTATATTTTTGTTTAATAGCTAATACTGATATCCTTTGAGCCTCTCGCAGAGCTGTAGGGTTGCCAGCGCAGATTAGCAGAATGACGTTACATCATCTTTTACGCTGTGGAAAACAAAAGACTGATCTGTGGCAGGCTTGAACTGACCATCTGGGCATCTTTCTGGTGGGCTGACGGGTTTCTGGGTGGCTAAATTTTGGTGAGCCTGTCTGGCCAAAAGTCCAGGGCCGATTATTAAACCTTACCCAGCCCTGATCCGCACGAATACCGGTTGATACCAATATGTTTAGCGATATATTTTTGCTTAAGAAAATCATTAAGTAGTATAATTTAGCACACAGCTGGTGTGTTTTAGAGTTTAAAAAGGAACAAAGTAAAGAAAGATAACTGTATGCTATACAAGGTCTTGAAATTCTTGTCAGAAATGCCATTTATCTTCCCACATGAGAACCCTTGAACTTGTACCATTTTCTCAGGACCTGATTAAGGAATGTAAAAGAGTGCTGCGGCCAGTGTCCGTTGAGGAGATCTTGGAGGACCAGAGATGCCAACAACAAGCAAAGCAAGAAGCAGAAAAGATGAAACTCCAGGTCTTGAAGGAGCGGGGTCTGTTTGTCCCCAGAGCAGACACACTAGATGAATACTGAGTAATTAGGCATGTTATTGATTATGAGCACAACTACTCATTATTTTGTAATCCTGAATTTGACCTTTAAGAGGTTACAGCTTCTGCAGTTAGATGGGGTAATAGAAGACAAAAAAAATCTTCTCACCCATCAAGTAACTAAGAATTATTTGTCCAATAGCATTCTGACTTGAGTATATATAAAGAAAAGCATTTTTTATTATTTCATTGGACAACCGGAACAACGTAAGAGCCTTATTTTTGATGCTGTAATTTATTTTCTATGTAACTGTTTTATGCTGTGTAAATAATGGGATGCCTTTGATGTCAATGCAGCAAGACTGTTTTTCATTCAGTATTTTTGTTCAAATAAAAAAAAATTGCTTTTGCAGTATTTTTGAGTATTCAGACATTCAAAACATGGTTAAGGCATGGTTTGCCCTGAAGAGACATGGGTATCCTTTTTAAATTTTGCTTTGTGTTACTCATAAACACAATTATTTTTGCTGCGGCCTGTATGACAAAATCCAGAGCTTTCGTGTATAAGCAGTAATTCCTGATGTTATTAAATTATTTATTGGTGCACAGGTTGACAAATGTAAGCTAAAGTCCTGTTAAAGCATTCCTGCTGTCAGCCAGTATAGTATAACTAAAAAGCTGTGACCACAGCATTGGGCTAAGGCTGAGAGCAGAATGGACTCGGTGCTAATTCACATAAAATATTTACTGTGTAGCATAGTTTCAGTGCAAAAATCTGTCACTAATTTTAAACAGGCGCCATCTTTACGATCCGTGAACGACTCGGTGAAAATATTCCTGCTCAGTCTTGTGTGGTTTTGTTCATGTATGGATTGTTTGAGAATAACGATTACCTCAATTTTTTCGGTAGGTGGCGCCAGAATCTTATTTGCAACGGGTTATGGGGGCAAACCAAGTCCTAATTGTAAATTTAAGCTTCCATGATAGAAAACGATGAGAAAAGGCAGATTTTCTACTAGAAGTTGACCAAACACTGCATTCCTTTTCATTCACTTCGAATTATACATATCACCACTGTAGCAAACTGGTTTGCTTTGGTTTTAAGTCTCGGCGCTTTGGTTCTTTGTGCAGTTTAAAAATATGCTGTTAGGGTGACTCTAAGTCACTTTCCTGAGTGGTAGTTTGTGATTGATCCATTGTCAGTGAGCGTGGTTTATAAAAATACTTTTTGTAAAATTTGTTTCAAATTTGTAAAGATTTAGGTTGTGACAACGACCATGGAAATGGGTCTTGAGGCTAAATCAGTTGAGAACCACTGCAGTGTATGTGAATGTATGAACAGTATGAGCTTGTAGTGTATGTGAGTGTATGAGCAGTATGAGCTTGCATCCCATACAGGGTGCGTCCTGTAGTGTTGTAGTCAAGACCGCCTAAACCGAGACCAAGACATTGCCGAGACCGGAGGGTACCAATACCAAGACACACTAAGGCGAGACCAAGACCGAAAACAGACTAGGGCTAGAATCGACATAACATTACTCAGATCAACTGTAGAGAAAAAAGTCATTGGTGTAAAGTGTCATTACTCGTTAAATCAAATTCATGTTATCTTTTCAATTATATTGTCCACTGGACTGTGAAGCACTGGCAGTGTCCGTTGAGAAAATGTATACAATGCAATGTTTTTAAAATACAGTAGATGCATCTGACTGGTTGCATTTGAATTGAGGTACGTAATAAATAATGATACTGTTCTGTGAGGATGCGGTTTTCTCTTTTTTTCCCCATCCCATCGAGACCGCTATGTCTGAGACCAAGACAAGACCGAGACCAAATAGAGTCGAGACCAAGACAAGACCGAGACCACAAAAAATTGGTCTCGAGACCAAGACCGGTCTCAAGAACTACAGCACTAGCGTCCTGTCTTGTTCCTTGTATCTCCATGACCCTGCACTGGATACATGTTTCAGAGCTGGAGGTACATACAGTGTTTTATGTGCAAGAGGATACATTCTTTGAAAAGGTCATCTCAAGCAGGAGAGTGTCAGAATTGCAAGTGACAATTTTTGAAATATTTGTTTCCCAATGATCTTAGGGAAATGTTCATGTATTTTGCACTGTATGGAATTAACAGCACCGCTTCCTGGCCTGTTCCACAAACATTATGTGGATTTTTAAATTGTTTTCCATTAAATTGGTTGTTTCCTCACACAGCACGCATTAAATCTGAAATCGTGTGTTACTATCATTTAATTGCATATGTTTTTCCTCTCTAATGTTCATATAACCGTTGCTCTTAATGGTTGTGGACTTCAAGAAAAACGGCTATTTATCTAACATGACAGCAGCCGTAGTCCTTTTTTTACATTTAAAAGATTACATCCTGTTCTGCTTCCACTTCGAAAATAGAACTTTATCTACATATGTTTGCAACGCAGCAGCCATGGTAACACCTACGATCACTCCTCCATCATTTGGTTTCCACTTTCAGCCCCTAACAGATGGTTCCGACAGCTAGACATTCCTGCTCTCCCTGCGTCCATAAGTTAGGGCCACCAGCGGGTAACGCCTCTTCCGACAGCCTGCGCTACAGCGGCGGGGTAGAACGCACCACCTCCCCTCGCTACGCCCCCATTTATACCGAAGAAGCATAGGAGAAAAAAACAGATCACGGGCGGGCTATCTGCCCTATACTTCCCCATAAAACAATACCTGCCTGATGCGTTTCTTAATCTCACTAGATCCACGGGGAAGCCGCTCTGGAAAACAGTCAAGACCACCCCCCTCCCTAAGGGAAAAAAACCTGCATTGATTGCGCACCGGGAGGGGGAGCATATAGCTAGTCTGAAAGCCGAGATCTTACTTCCCAACTCCGTAGTACTGGGATTTTTGCAATCCACCCAGCTTGATGCATTTCTAGAAACACACAGATCTATGTTTATATCTGGAAAAAAAAATGTAAAGGCTCCCGTGTACATGGACGGCTTTTATCTTCAGAGACTGATGGCATCCGCCGGCAGTTCACGCTCCAAAGGCTGCCGTGTATTCTCGCTGGAAAATGTTCCCCCAAAGAAATGTTGGGAAACGACGGCATGAAGTGTAAGCGCGACACGGGGGATTCGCCGATAACCTGCCCGCTGATCCGCCGCATTTAAGCAAGAACGTGAGATAATTCGAAACCTTATTGCAACGACGAACAGTGAGTAACAGCCTGGGATACGACCCTGATCAAGTCTCTTTTCTTTTTATTTTTTATTATTTCTTCGTGATTCACCTTTATATCATCCAGAATATTCATGGAGCTGGAGAACATTGTGGCAAACACGGTACTACTGAAAGCAAGAGAAGGTAAGAAATTACAGTACAGACCCTTATGAAATGAAACCGTTAGGCACATTAAATGTGTGTGTGT
>JAODJU010000119.1:29757460-29768289 GCA_026776725.1 Gnathonemus echidnorhynchus | reverse complement strand
AGTGTGTGCGACCGATTTAATGAGCCACAAATGAGAAGTAGTGCTTAAACAGTATAAAACTACAACTTTCCCTTCTGCTGATAAAGGGTGCAGCCATCTTGGATTCTGAACTCGGGATCCTCTGTGCTGTCTGAGATATTTCTCGGATCTCCGAGAAATGGGAGCGCGCATGTTGTCACTTTTGGCTTCAAAACTCGGAATCTGACTCGGAATACGAGTTCCGAGGGCAAATGGAACGCACCAAAACTGACCGAAATGGGTTGACAGAGACATTTCAGGGATTTTGAGTCATTCTGACTATTTGGTTCATGCAATAAAATTAATCTTCAGACTGATTTCCATGCTGGTCGATGCTGGTCAGTGCTGGTTTGGTGCTGGTGTAGCTGATGGACCAAAACAAAACATATGCTGGTATAGCCAGCATGCACTATGCGGGTCATGCTGGTAACCAGCTGTACTGGTCTTTGCTAGTTTTTTTTTTTTTTAAGTAGGGGTCACGTGTAGCTGCCCTCACCTGATTTGCATGCTGTGATAAATCTGATTAGTATCGCACAGGCTGTAGCCCTGTGCAGCCGTCAAATGCTAAAACACACTAGCTCATTGTTTAAGTTGTTCCTATTTTGGATATTTAAAACATTTTGCATTTTATATGTGTTCACTTTCACAGTCCACTCATATCTGATGGGGTTTAAACACAGCAGTGGTTCATGCGTCACTGAGCAGATGTCAGCCTTGAGAGCAGCTCTTGGGGTGTTTCTTGCATGTTGTAGAAGGAAGCCCCCCCTTTTCAATAACTGCTGCCCCCCTGGTGGTATCGTGATGTGAGGTGTGTGTGTGTGTGGGGGGGGGTTTCCTGCATGGGTGCTGCTGCTGTGAAAATTCAGGAAGTGATGAAAGAGGGTAAATGGGAGCAGTTTGTTTGAGGATGCAGCCGCGCCCAACGTGGGGGAGAGCGAGTGTGCCGGGGGGGGGGGTGCAGGCCACACGTCTCACAGGGTTCAGCCTCACCTACAGCCACATCCGTGACTCACTACCGCCGCGTAACTGTCTCGTTTTTTCATCCTTTGCACGTTGGCGGTGGGGGAGCGTTTTCTGACCTGTGGGGAAGCATTCTGAGGTTTTTACTTTTTCTCATTTTTTTGTTTCACTGCCTTCCTTCCGCAAAACCCTGTTGGTCACAGTGTGATGCCTGGGGTGTCACATGGAGGGGGGGTCATTATATTATGGAAATGAGGCTTTTACACACAGCTGAATATGGTTGTTTCTTTGAGCGGTGTCCCCAAATCGGTCCTCAGGGACACATTTCTGCTTCCAAAAACATGGACTGGGGATCTCCGAGGACTGGGCTGGAAAATACTGTGTTTCAGGACACCATGGGTACCTTGGGAGGACCTGCTAC
The DNA here is from genome assembly GCA_026776725.1 of Gnathonemus echidnorhynchus. NCBI lineage: Eukaryota > Metazoa > Chordata > Actinopteri > Osteoglossiformes > Mormyridae > Gnathonemus > Gnathonemus echidnorhynchus. The sequence continues at coordinate 29,766,890 of JAODJU010000119.1, read as the reverse complement.
CAGAAAACACACACACACGCACACATACACACATACACACACGCACACACAGGTTTGTAGTTATATCTTTGTGGAGACTCTCCATAAGTTTCTATGGGGAAAACTCTCATCCCAAAATAATGACCTTAACCCCTACCCAGCCCTAACCTTAACCATAAGTAACCGAACAATACGAGACTTTCTCAGATCTTTGTGGGGCCCCCAAAAATGGTCCCCACAATGTCAAAATAACAGATTTTCTGATTTGGTCCCCACAATGTAATATAAACCAAATCCACACACACACACACACACACACACACACACACACACACACACACACACACATATTTGTTTTCATATCGTTTTGAGGACTGTCCATTCATTTATATGGGAAAAACCCTAATCCCAATTATGACAACCATAACCCTTCCCCAGGTCTTACCTTAACCATCAATAACCAAAAGAAATTCAGTGTAAACCGCTTATAGTGATCATGGTTATAGTGATCAACCACTTATATGGATCAAAAAGCTTGGGACAGGATCATTCCTGTAGAAATACTGTTTAAATAATTCACTTTTTTTTTTTTTTACTTTATTTTGATCGCCCTACTTTGCCTTGTGGTAACCCGTCTGCTTCTGGCTAGTTACCTGAGGCTAATGCTGCATGCACAGAAAACCTGATGGGGAAAAGAAAGTCATTTTCTCTCAATGACAAATATAGACTCATCAAAGCTTATGATAAACTGCCAAAAACGAGATACAGCAGCTTTGAGACAATGTAGCGTTGTGAAAATGCACTCCATAAATAAAATTGAATTGAATATTTGTGTACAGTACTTAACTGTATTATAGCGTATTTGAATTATAGACAGTTCAGTAATTTAATTTGTATAGCACTGTAATTTGAAAAGCATTTGAAACAGCTACACTGTATTTTGAAATTGTCAATAAAATTAAGTAAATATATACCTTATATTTATGTAACAAATATACAAATGTCAATTAGATGGTAATCTGCCTCAGACCTAAAGAAGAAAAAATCGGTTATAATGATCATCTGCTTATAGTGATCAATTTCACCCAGACAAACGTGATCACTATAAGCGGGTTCCACTACACAAAACTTTTGACATTTTTAGTTTTGTAATTGTAGTCCCCACAACATCGAAATTACAGGGTTTTATCACATAAAAATCATAAATGTTTTTATCACATTTATGGGAACACACATGCTACTGCCTCAGGAATGTGACCCAAAGTCATCCAAAATGGCTGTCTGGCATCAGGGTCAGCGTGGTGTGTGACATCAGCATGAACAGCCTTTACAAATCGATGTGCTCACAGAGTTTAAACAGCAAACGATCAGTAACATTGTCTCAATTTCACCTGCATAACCACATGTTGACTGGAAACAAACATGAAAAGACAATCACTCTCATTTAGAGTTAATCAGTGAGATTAATCAGTCAGTCAGTTAGAGTTAATGAATTAATGAGTAAACGAACGTACAGAATAAAGGCTATGAGCGGTATGGTGATTAATGCAGTGAGCCTCTCATTGGGTGCTTGTTGGTTCAGGTCCTGGGAGGAAACCTGGTATAGCAGCATTGTGGTGGGGAGGGGATCAGAGGCTTCTTTAGAGAAGAGCAGGAAATAATCAACTAAAATGCAACAAGATACATCCACCAAGCTTAAGGGCTCCCCTACAGCAGCAGAGCTCTGCGGCCGGTTTCCCGTGGAGCCCTTCAGTAGTGTCCAGGGGCCTACGCTAAATGCTGCAGACAGCCACATGTAATATTCATACAGCCCACAGTGCAGAAACAGCAGTGCATGATGGGAGCCTATCTCAGACCCCCTTCCACTATTTCCTTTTCCTCTCTGACATTGCAGTTTCAAAATGCATCACCCCCCCCCCCGCATCTACCCGCCTTGCTCTATGTATGCCTTTTCTGAAGAGCTCTCCATATCAGCTTTACAACACGGCTTGTATATTTACCACGCTGCAATGCCCAAATCCCAACAGGCTCTGCGCTGGAAAGCTGCAAGCAAAACTTGCATTGAAACCTTCTCAGTATTTAAAATCCTTTTTTTCCCCAAGTCATTAATGCATTACTGCTCTAATTGGCTGCTTCATAACTCATATGTCAAAAAATGGATGGTTTTCCTGAGCAGATTTTTATAGGAGGCCCATCAACATGAAGCTGATGATGCAGGATGGGGGGGCACGTGCACAAAACCGCACACCTGGTCAGCCAGCCTGCATGTCTGTGGACCATAGTAACAACCCCCATTTTCCAGAAGAAACTCATTTTGCAACCGTGTGTCTGACTTAAACATGTATTCCTTGAAGGTTTGATCTCACAGTGCTTTTCACTCAGCTGCCCCAAAAATATAAATATTATGAAAAAAGTGTTTTACTTCCTACATCGGTGTTTCCCGATCTAGTCCTCAGGGACCCACAGTCAGTCCACGTTTTTGCCAGGAGCTGAGAGGGAGCAAAAATGTGTACCAGCTGTTAGTCCCCGTGGACCGGATCGGGAAACACTGGCATAAATATTATAATTTAGCCACGTGTGCGTCCTTAATTTCAAACTGTAGATGTGCAGATTGCACCTCTGAGCTGCATGCATGCGTTGGGTTCTGCTGCTGAGTCCTGAATGGAGGAGGGTGAATTCAGGAGAGCCGTGTAGTTCAGTTTCATATTTCACAGGATACCATTGTGAAGAGGCAGGCTCAGGATTGGCTGGGGTGCGTATTTTAGATAAGGTTTGAGAGTCTGTGATGGAAGAACCAAATTTCCGATATTCACTCAGTCCAGTTTTTGTTGTTTTTGAGACAAGACTGACCATGATATTAAGTCAGGCTTCCTCATCATATGTTATGGTACTGGGAAGCAAAATACACTCAGTCATGTAATCCTGTGTGTGTGTGTGTGGGGGGGGGGGGGAATCCGACAACGTACATGTATAATTTGACAGTACAGAATCTTTCTGGGGCATTTCTTATATATGTTGAGTTTCCTGAAGAAATTCCTGAAGAAAGAGGATCGTGTGCTATGTAAGACAGTTTACGTGTCTGTTCCTGGAACTAAACATAACATAGTGTAATACCCGGAGGGATTCTGCATATCTTCGGTAGAACATTTCCCAGAGATGAATAATTACCGTTTCCATGTTTTCATTGGATCCACATGTTCGGCTCAGGGTTCCCAGCCAAGAATCATAAGCACATCGCTCCGTCTTGAAAAAGCCTCACGTGTTATTTACATTTTTCTTACATTTCTGGGTTTTAAGTAGTAATGGGAGACATAGGGGTTTAAATGCCAAGTGGGCGGGATTATCCTGTGCTCTCAGTAATGGATTGGCTTAACCCACTTCCCGCTGGTTACTTTATTGGTTCCTGTTCGGTTAAACCAGCCAGTAATTGACAACATACAGTAATTCCATCCACTGTATGTTTCAAAGTCTCAGGTCTCGGTGGCCTGGCCCACCCAACCCTCACCATTGTTATGCCTTAATTATTTCCTTATTAAAATAGCACAATAACAATCTGCCCATCAGGAAAGAGAGATTGAGGTCATTTTTGACACTGATGAAAGAACCAGTAACTCTGCTTTTACTCTCACCTATTTAATTTGCCAGAACAGAGATGACATCATTGTTTTGGTGCAAATTATTAATGTACAGATGCTCCCCGGGTTACGACGGTCCGTGTCACGATATTTCAGCTTTACAAGGAGTAAATCTTTTTCACTTTCAGTGTTTTATTCAATACGTTACATGAGATATTCAACACTTTATTATAAAATAGGCTTTGTGTTAATGGTTTTTCCCAACTGTAGGTTAATGTAAGTGTTCTAAGCATGTTTAAGGTAGGCTAGGCTAGGCTATGATGTTTGTTAGGTTAGGTGTACCTGTATTAAAATGTGTTTTTGCCTTACGATATTTTCGCTTTGCGATAGGTTTCTCGGAACGTGATCCCATCGTAACCCAGGGAGAGCCTGTACTTTTGAACGGATTTTTTGAAGGGATTAGAAGGCGGCCTAATTTTTAGTCCAGTTTCAGGCCTGGCAAATGAAATATGAGTTTTGGCTCAATTGTTGGCACCTTCATACCCTCAGTCAGGTGAATCTACAAGTGTCTTGAAAATAAGAGGCTGTACGGGAAATCATTTTGTAGGATGGAGCTTGCATTAAGGGAACATGCCCAGACCTTGGAGGACCTCAAAGCCAAATAACTGCAGCCATCGGTTGGTTAGTTATGGCCTTGAGGTACAGGCTGGGCTTTGAAGCCTCAAATGGGCGGCTTTTCAACGTGCCCACTGATCTCATTTCAGCTCTCTGCCCTCGCTGTCCCCTCTCCTCTCTCTGACAAGGAGCTTCTTTACCCAGGCGAGGGGAAACTCAAACGGAACATCAGGCACAAGCAGTTCAGGACGGCCGACCTCGCCGTAGGTGTTCCCAGCCATTTGTGGGATTTCTGAGCCTCAGGTCCGTGTGGACGGTATGAAGCGTGCGAGGCTGACCTGTCTGATCTGTCCTGCAGCAGTGAGACGCTCACAGGGTCTCCTCAGACAGAAGCTGTTTTTTTTTTCTTCAAAATGTTGTCTGGCTGAGATGGCAGTAGTCATCGAGAATTTACTGATTGCAGTAGACGTTTTTGTCAGCAAAGTAAACAGAGGGGACTCTGTAAGGATGCCTTAAAAAGGCACTGAAAAGGATCTTCTGTGAAATGTGGAGGTACTGCAATCCAGGGGTTCACAGCTGGGGTCTTCACTGCCCCCTGTGCCACACTCTGACTGTTCCCAGGAAGGGGCTCCCATTTATTTACTTTGGACCCAACCGGAATCAATGCCAGCCATGCTCTGGATAAATAGTGCATACAAACTGCCCAAGGGGGCTGTTGGTGCCAAAGGGTCGGGGGGTCCTGGGTCTGTGACTGAGGAGTGCTGCTCGTCTCTGTTTGGAGGGGAAGTCACCCCTTTTGCCACATCACACACACACACACATACATGCAGTTTAGGTATTCACATCTTTGTGGGGACTCTCCATTCAATTCTACGGGGAAAACTCTAATCCCAACATGACGACCTTATCCCCCACCCAGCCCTAACCTTAACCATAAGAGTAACCAAACAAAATACAAGACTTTTGGCTAATTTAATTTCTTTTGTGCACACACACATGTTCCCCTTTAGTATGTCAGTGATCGTCTGCCTGCTCGCTGATTCACATTTTCCAGTCTGTCCTCCAGCATGTGAGGTTCCTGGAGGTGAAACGCCACAGACCCCCACGACCGAAAGCTCTACTCAACAAAGGTTTAAACTTGCTGTCGCATAAATGTTTTTCTTTTTTTGCGGCCGTAGCCCCCTTGCCACCCCCCTGCTGGAGTGCCCCCCGCCTCGCGCCCCCTGCTTTGGGGGGAAATGGACAGACGGGAGTGTCCCTCCTCCTGGCGACTTCTGAACGTAACGCTGAGCAGCTGTCAGTGCCGCTTTTCCCGTGGGGGGAGGATTCGGGTCTCCTGAATGACGCAGATTCCTGCACGCCGAGCGGAGGGCTGCCGGTTTAATAAGCGCGAGGCGGAGGGGCTTGGCAGCGGCCTGTCGGCTTGCAGGACCACAGCGAGGGGGCCACCAGTGACACAGAATGAGCCGCTGCAGGCTGAAAGTAACCGTGAGAAAAGGATAAGTACAGTAAGGCCTTCCTCTCTGTGTAGCAACGTCCACCCACACAAACCCCATCCAGGCACGCAAGTGACACTTACGTCTGTGGCTTAGCCGTGAGATAAGGCAGCTGGGCCCTGAGGAGTAGCTCACTGTTCGCAGAATACATTGGATTTCAAATTTTTGTGGTTTTAAATGAGAGACTATTGTGCTGGAAAGTTGTACAAAAGGCACAGAGCCAAGTGGCTGCTGAGCTGATCCTGCATCTCAGGCTCCACCCGACAGCTGCCTGCGGACCTGAGCCCTGAATGATGGGGGGTGGGTGTGTCCTGCATGTGATTGACAGGGAAGGGGAGGGGCTGATGACGCAGGGGGTGAAGCTTAACACCTGTGTTCCATTGTAATTTGAAGCTGGGGACCAGAAAAGTCAGACAGCGTAGGTTCTGAGTGAATGAACAGTCCAAACTTGCGCTGTCAGTGAGGGTTTCTGTTTCGACTCGCGAGTGCGGCCACAGGACGTCCTCGTCACACAATGGGTGAGAGGGGTGTCACCGTGTGGGGGGCCACAGTGATATGTGACACAGTGTGGCTGATCCTACTCTGTATGTGTCATCCTGAATTACAGAAACCATCACTTAGCTCTGACAAATGTAGGAATCGGCAAAAACCCAAATAAAATAAAAAATGTGCAGTGGACGACGTCTCTTAAAGAGAGATGGTCCGGATGCTGCGGAACGTGGCTCTCTGGTGCCTCCTGGCCGTTTGTAGGGACCCGCCGAAGCCGTCATGCGTGGCCCTGGGGCTGTGGCTGGCCAGAGGACCCCCCCAGCGGTCGCTGTGAGATACAGAGCCAGCATGAGTCCTCACCACTCTCGTGGGGGGGGGGTTCTGGGGGACTGGCCCAGCAGGGATTACTTACACTAAATGTATAAATGAAAGTGCTGTATGTGGGTGTGGCCAGGCGGTGGCAGCAGCTCATACGCTGTGTCTGGAGAGCGTGGATTATTCAGCCTGATGGAATCTGGCTTTGGCAGCCCCTGCTGTTTGGGGTGGCGGGGGTGACCTGCCCCCCTGCCAGGCTGCATCGGTGCTGCTCATCAAGCAGCGAGCATGATGTCATAAGTGAGAACCTGCCAGAGTATAGACTCGATGAGGTATAGAAGTGCAGACCCCCAAGTCAGGGCCCGGCGGGGGGTTGTGTGCTTACTGTTAGAGGCGAAGTAGTGGGTGGGGTCAGCCAATCATTTTGACCCAGACTGGATGATGGTCATGATTTTCTACTGATGTTTCCAATGTCAAGCTAGCCAACAGGGAGTCTCCTACCCCCACCCCCCTTAAGGGAAGGCAAATGGACAAAAATCCACTATTGCTTTATGCACAGACACAACGTCCTGAGTGCATTGTATCGTTGTATTTACAATAGTGGTTTTAATGTTTATTTGGCTTTGTTTGTATGATGTCAGTATGATGTAAAGGAAATGCAGTACATGGGGTCTGAGCAATTACCAGGAGACCTCTAGTGGTGTGTTGTATAGGTGCACTTTGAAATGCACTTTCTCCAAGGGTAGGCAGTCCTGATCCTGGAGTGCCGGTATCCAGCAGGTTTTCCATCCTACCTGGTCTCTGATGAGCCGCACCTGATCTCAGGCAGATAGAAACCCATCCGGTAGGACAGAACACCTGCTGGACACCAGCACTCCTGGATCAGTGTTGTCTACCCCTGTTCTAGAGCATTCCCACCAAATGAGGATGAAAGACTTCTTAGTATAGAGTAGTCTGGCTGTTCAGCGGACGCTTGTTCCTCTGAACGCTTTCGATTTCATAAACAGTCTTTGCATACTTGTATCATAATGCAACCCAAGTTTATCTTGAGTGACTAATTTCCCAGGCAACTACCTACTTTCACTTTTGTGATGATGAGGTTATAAATCACCATTGTTGGAAATTATTTTAATCTTCATTGTTCTAAACCAGTCTTTTGTCCTCTGTGTGATCAGCACTTAGCTCAACTGTCAACTGTGAAATTCTTTGGGCTCGTTATGACATAACTTCCTGTTCTGGGGTTAACTGGGGACTCCCGTATAACTCTGACCTTCCATTGTGGAACATGAGCAGGTCACTTCATCCCTGAATAGCAGAGGCTTGAGAAAATATGCTTGAAAAATCCTCTGAATCATTTTTGAATAACCAAATTTAAAAATTATTGTAGTGAATTAGTTTCTTTCTAACTTTCTAACTGCTATCAGAAGTTCCTCCATTTATTTTCAATAACCAGTTAACCTGTTAACGGTCATAGGGAAAGAGCATGACACTCCTGCCCCCAGGGACCCCAAAATTCTTCCACGTATATATAATGTCCCAGCTTACACTAGATCGGAGTCTGCAGTTACCATGAGCAGATGGTCGAAGGGGTTTGGGAGATGCTGGAAAAGGACACGGAGGCAAGCGGGAGCAGATATTGGTATTTTCACCGTGGGACGGACAGGCAGGTGTGACTCACCCTCTGAGCTGTGTTTCTATGCACAGCACGGCCCCCTCAGGAAGACCACTCAAACAGGCTAGGAACCATCGACTCCTGCCCAGTAAGCTGAGGCTGGACTGAAACCACCAGTTCGCCATTTTAAGAGGCTCCACGCCTTGGAAATCAATGCCGATTTGTTTTTGGAAGGTGGCATTCAGCTGTATGACTGAGAGGGTCTGTGGTTTTCAGTGTCCATCAAGCAATAGCACCAATAAGTACAAGGGCAGTTTCATGATGGTGGAGGGTCCTGATGATCAGGTGACCAATCACACCCCTCCTCATTGGCTCGTGTTTCACGGAAACCCCTCACCACTGACAGGAGGAGGAGGGAAGCGGAAGGGGAGAAGCAAGAAGTGGAAGGAGATTCTGCGCTTCCCTCACATCAGCCAGTGTGTGGAGCTGGCGAGCGCCATCGGTGAGTGTGGGGTGTGGGTATGTGTGTGTGTTACAGAGAGAGACTCCTCCAACCTGTGTGTGCGTGTTACAGAGAGAGACTACTCCAGCCTGTGTGTGTGTGTTACAGAGAGAGACTACTCCAGCCTGTGTGTGTTACAGAGAGAGACTCCTCCAACTTGTGTGTGTGTGTTACTGAGAGAGACTCCTCGAGCCTGTGTGTGCGTGTTACAGAGAGAGACTCCTCCAGCCTGTGTGTGTGTTACAGAGAGAGACTCCTCCAGCCTGTGTGTGTTACAGAGAGAGACTCCTCCAACCTGTGTGTGCGTGTTACAGAGAGAGACTCCTCCAACCTGTGTGTGCATGTTACAGAGAGAGACTCCTCCAGCCTGTGTGTGTGTTACAGAGAGAGACTCCTCCAACCTGTGTGTGTGTGTTACAGAGAGAGACTCCTCCAGCCTGTGTGTGTGTTACAGAGAGAGACTCCTCCAGCCTCTGTGTGTGTGTTACAGAGAGAGACTCCTCCAGCCTGTGTGTGTGTGTTACAGAGAGAGACTCCTCCAGCCTGTGTGTGTGTGTTACAGAGAGAGACTACTCCAGCCTGTGTGAGAAGCAGCCCATTGGCAGACAGCTCTTCCGTCTTTACTGTGAGACCAGACCCAGGCTGAGGCGATGTATCCGTCTGCTGGACGCCATGGTATGGACACCCTCAGTATTACTCTGTAGCGCCCCATGCAGGCGGTCTGAGCACATGATGGCACACAGAGCAAAGCAGGCTAGCTGCAGGCACACACACACACATACACACACACACACGCACATGTAGGGTAAACATATCCTTATGGGGACCGCTCATTCATTTCAATGGG
>JAODJU010000119.1:29680936-29754864 GCA_026776725.1 Gnathonemus echidnorhynchus | reverse complement strand
GACCTCCCCCTTCCCCTCTCCGACCCCCCCAGCCCCCCGTGCAGCCCCCCGTGCTGCGGCCTCCTCACTGCCCGCCTGCTCTCCCTTCCAGGACTCTCCACGACTACCTGAGCGGTGTCCCCTTTGCCGACTACCAGGACAGCATGTATTTTGACCGTTTCCTGCAGTGGAAAATGCTAGAACGGTCGGTTTACCTTCCCTCTCGCGCAGCTGCATTTGCGTTTGCAGTCCTGTAACCTGGGACGCTGGTTATTGCTCACTTCTGTGGCCTTTTTCTGTCTACAGGCAGCCAATCACGAAAGACACATTTCGACAGTACCGGGTTCTAGGAAAAGGTGGATTCGGGGAGGTAAAGTTTATCATTTTCTTTTAGTTACAATGCATCTTTATGTTCCTCTGGCATTCGCAGTGAGATCCGACTGTAGCGTTGTTTTGTTGTTGTTTTGACGTGGACTTGACGCCTTCGGGCTCCTGTGCAGGTGTGCGCCTGTCAGGTACGCGCCACAGGAAAGATGTATGCCTGCAAAAAGCTGGAGAAGAAGCGCATCAAGAAGAGGAAGGGTGAAGCCATGGCCCTCAACGAGAAGCGGATCCTGGAGCAGGTGAACAGCAGATTCGTGGTGAGTGGCTCTCTCCTGTCTCCATGATGCCTCCATGATAATGTCCTCCCTTCGGGAAAATCAAGATTTATATACATTCACCCACACTGTAGCTAACAGTAACGGAGATGCTTTAATCATCAGAAGAATTACATTTACATTGTTCAAATTTAGCAGACATTTTTATCCAAAGCAACATATAAGTGAGGGAAATAGCACATTATAAACATGCATGCTGTTAAGCATTCAGTCAGGCTGAGCTTCCAATGAATGCCCAGGTATAAGTGTAAGCAGTTTTGGAACAGGAGCTGCACAATTTTTAACAAAGCAAGAACCTAGTAAGAGTATTCAAGGACCAGAAGTGCAACATTCAGGGAACATAAAGAGGCATCAGTTTAGTAGAGGACTTCCTAGAAGAGATGGATCTTAAGATATTTCTTGAAGGTAGAGAGGGAGTGTGATGAGCTCCCGAGAGAGAGAGAGAGAGAGAGAGGTCAGGCATAACTGAAGGATCCTAACCTCATCTTCCAGGTCAGCCTGGCGTATGCTTATGAGACCAAAGACGCCCTTTGTCTGGTGCTGACCATTATGAACGGTGGAGACCTCAAGTTCCACATCTACAACATGGGCACTCCAGGCTTCGAGAAGGAGAGGGTGCAGTTCTATGCTGCTGAGATCTGCTGTGGCCTGGAGCACCTGCATAGGGAGAACATCGTCTACAGGTGAGATGTTCTCTGCACCCTGGGATCACAAAGGAACGTGCCCAACCAACAGGAGTCATTGCTGCACTGGAAGGTAAAATCCGCAGCAATAGTGAGAAAAGGTGGACAATTTAATTTTGTGCGAATCAATAGATGTTAAGCAAACATGCTTTTACCTCCAGACTGACCAGATATTTTTTTACAGGGACCTGAAGCCTGAGAATATCCTGCTAGATGACAATGGTAAGTATTTGCAGTGGATGGTAGAATTAGTTAAGGACAGATATCGCTTTTATCGTAAGTTCAGTCAGCCTTCTCAGGTGCCGTCATAAAATTAAAGGAACCACCTCAGCCAAACTTCCCTTATTGAAGTGCAATTAAGGTGGAACCTTTATGAGGTCAATGAAGCATTTCATTTCCAGGAAAATGTATATTCATCTGGTTATGTTTCTCAGTGTAAGTAGTTACAAATAATGTGGTGTCTGAATTGCACCTTATGGATCATAAAACTCAACCTATAACCCGTATTGCTCTGGGATGAGAGTTTGTGCCTGAATATCCTGATAATGAAATATTCTAATACAATAATAATATAAAATAGCTCTTTGGCATACAGTAATTCCTACCTTTTTTCGTTATTTTACTATGGTACTATTTGTACATTAGACAAGTTTGGTTGGTGGTGATCCATGAAACATAGTGTTATATGTTATTCACCATGGTGTACTGCAGCTCATAAACCCCCTGTCCATGGTAAATACTAAACCAAGAGCCATTTCCAGATGATTTTAGGAAGAAGCCTCTTACATTTGTACCGGGACAGGATGGACTTATTCCGAAATGACTACGACTACGACTGTGGTAGGTCTACACATGCTAATATGGGATGGTCTTCCATTGCCGCTCAGGACACATCCGGATATCAGACCTGGGGCTGGCTATCAAGGTGCCTGACAGCGAACTGATTCGGGGCCGAGTTGGAACCGTGGGATACATGGGTATGTGACCCTCTATCCGGACGGGACGGATTAAAAAATCCATCTGCGGGACGAGCTGCCTTTATGCACACTTTCCCACGTAGGCGTCGCTTCGGTGCCAAAAATACACATTACCTCTTCATTTCCTACGTACATTTCTTAAAATAACTTTTGATTGTGGGACTTCGAGGCGGCCGTTGGTGTCAAACCTCAAATGCTGCCACGCTGAAGCCCGTGTGCCTCTGTCACGGTCCCCGCGTCGGACAGCCCCGGAGGTCATCAAGAACGAGCGCTACGCCATGAGCCCGGACTGGTGGGGCCTCGGCTGCCTGGTGTACGAGATGACAGCCGGCCGCTCGCCCTTCCGCGCACGTAAGGAGCGCGTCAAGAGGGAGGAGGTGGAGCACCGGGTGCTGGAGGCGCAGGAGGAGTACAACGACAAGTTCACCGAGGACACAGAGGCCTTCTGCAGGATGGTGAGGTCACGGAGGCATCCGGAACATCGGGGTGCGGTGGGAGAGGTGGGGGGTGTCGGAGTTAAAACAGGAAAACGTGGTGCTAGACACACCCTTCAGAGCAGGGGTGGGCAATCTAATCCGCAAAGGGCCGGTGTGTATGCAGATTTCTCGGATAACCTGTAGGTCAGCTGTTCAAACCCAGGTGTGAGGACTCTTCAGCCAATCAGTCCTCTAATTAGTAATATAATGAGGGTGTTGCAGCGAAAAGCCACAAACACAGTGGCCCTTTCTGGGTAAGATTGCCCACCCCTGCTTTAGAGCAATTTCAGAAATGCTCTTGCGTCTGTAAGTCTTTTCTCACCACTCGGATATGAAAATTCATCCAGTCAGACAAATCAAATGATTCACTGACGTAATAGAGTAGTGAGGAGTGCCAGAAAAGACCTAAGCTTCTTATCTGTCTTCATCTGTCATCCATTTAAGGCAGAAAAACAGTTTGTCTCTTCTGACAACTCAGTCTGGCTGCAGGCGCGTTGCATTTTTTTCACATGAGATATCACAACCGTATCTCAGTACCCAACCTTGCTGAGGCAAACCCTGCTCTGTGCACTAAGCTCCTCCTCCCTGTGCCCCCCCCCCCCCCCCCAGCTGTTGACTAAAGACCCAAAGCAGAGGTTGGGCTCAGGTGGGGCAGCGGACGTGAAGGCCCAACCCTTCTTCAAGAACATCAACTTCAAGAGGCTGGAGGCTGGGATGCTGGAACCTTCATTTGTGCCAGATGTAAGGAATGGAGTTGCAGACTGTGTAACAGCCCACAAGAGGGCGCTGCTTCAACTACTGCTATTATTTACATGTAACCAAATATCCAAATATGACGCAAATTGTTAGAATTACAGTAAACAATCTGGTTAGTCAGTTCACAGCACTGGTGACTTTCAGTTACAAGCTGTTGTAATGACTTACAAGGAAAATAACACTGAAAAGACATATAAGCTTCAGCCCTGTGATGGGTTGGCGCCCCCTCCTGGGTTATTCCCTGCCTTGCGCCCATAGCCTCCAGGATAGACTCTGGACGCCCTGTAGCCCTGAACAGCATAAGTGGGTACAGAAAATGGATGGATGGTTGGATATAAGCCTCAGAGTGAATGCAGCCCTTTGTACATTATTATATTAGTATTAATATTAAACAAAGATGTTGGCTGAGGAAGATGCTTTGAGTCAGGACGTAGAAGCCTTATTCTGTGGCGCAGAGCTCAGTGTTGTCATATTTCCTCCCTACCACACCCTGTGACCTAACCAGACCGCCTCTGTTCCCCCAGCCCAGAGCCGTCTACTGCAAGGACGTCCTGGACATTGAGCAATTCTCCACCGTCAAGGGTGTCAACTTGGACCAGACTGACAATGACTTCTACGTTAAGTTCAGCACCGGAAGCGTCTCTATCCCATGGCAGAATGAGGTACGGGGGCCAAAGAGTTGATGTCAGGAGAGCAGATTCTGTTTTGCTCCCAAGGTTACTCAATCAAATGCACACACATTCACAGAACTCTTTAGGGTGAGTAATAAAATCATAAACAAGCAAGCGAACAGGTGGCATGACAGCTAAGATCATGAACTTCTAACTTGAAAGTGTCCGAGGACAGAATCAGCAGTAGGACCATTTAGAAATCCTGAGCTCCATGCATCTGGTTTCCAAAGGCAATTACCAAACACAGCATCACAGTGCTCCTGGAACCTCTCCCAGGAGGAACATGACTCGTCGACACCCTTTATAGAGACACATGGGTCATTCTGACTCTACTCAGCACATGGTCCACGCTTGGCCATCGCAGAACTGAACCATTTTAAATCATTGTGGTTGCCTCTGGGCCAATATGGAAAAATCCAAAAATTCTCTGGCTTAGCTCATATACTTTAGGAATTACATTGTCTTGGAATTCAATGAGATTTTTTCTTCGTTCGCAAAAATTCTTGGTTGGCTATTGTCAGATGCCTTTGCAGTAACACCAAAGGACCTGAAAAAAGTGTGGATATACAAGTCTTTGGCCTAATTCCAAATGTCAAAGGGTAGTAAAAATATTGCCACTTTCATTATATCATGTGAAAGTTCTATGTTCCCATTACAACATATAACATATCTGAGTGGTGTTTTCTGTCTTAAGGGTTTTATTGAGTTTGCTTTTTTTGACAATTTGAAGCTCTTGAAAGCCAAAGATATTTTAAATAAAATGCCACAAAATGGTTCGCCTCTGAGATGGTCAAGCATGGACCATGGATACCACGATACCAAATATTTGTAGAGCCAGAGCCAGAATGACCCACATGTCTTTGGACTGCATGAGGGAACTGGAGTTCCCAGACGAAGTCCTTGCAAACATCTAAGGAATATGACAACATCTGGGGAGCTCCTGGCAGAGCTGGGATTGGGAGTCAAACCCACAGGCTTGGAGGTGTGAGGCCGCGGTGGTCCACACTTCCCAACCAGTCCACCTAACCAGAGCTACACCAAGGAAATCTGTATATCTGTAGATTTTAGTTGCTCGGGATTATTATACCTAGTCGATTTCAGTTCTTGGGAACCAGTGGATGGCATTTATCCAGAAAATGTTCCCTTCTGCCTGGGTCTCCAGGCTTCCCAATGGTATGTTCATAGCTGCGATGACGAGTGTGGTTGTGTGTTGTCTTGTGTAAAAGTGTCACCAGAATTATGGTGACAGTAATAACAGGGTGTCTCCCCGGCAGATGATCGAGACGGAGTGTTTCAAAGACCTGAACGTGTTCGGCCCGCAGGGGTCCCGCCCCCCCGACCTCGACTGGAACCTCCCCCCCGAGCCCCCCCGACGCAGCTTCCTGGATAGGATCTTAAGGCGAAATGTGAGGACGCAGCCCTTTCCTCCAGCATGCTACACACAGGATAGGATGACGTAGTCTCCTTTTTAAAAGACTGGATGATATTAAACATTCAAAATTTTATAGATATTACCAGGCAGGCTTTTTTTTCTATCTAGATTAGTTTTATCCACAGTAAACAGTTATATATGGAACACTACCTTTTACAGACATGAGCCTGATAGACACTGTCCTAGCAGTGCACTTCACACCACTTAATGTTCACCATTCCTTTCGATGGTCACTTTATCGCATCCTCCGATTCATGAAAAACTGTCGGATAAGTTGATGGTCATCTCTGGCATTAGAATGTTGCCTCTGCCCTCTACTGGGAGTTTTATTAGAGGGAACAGGCAAACTGAACTGGAAACAGCAGGTAATAATCAAGATCAGGGTCACAGGACCAATGAAGTCAAAAGCCGGGGAGGTCAGTCCTGCAGAGGCACGGGAGAGGAAGCAGAGGAACACGAGACAGGGCAAGTAGGCAGGCACAAGCAGGGGTGGAGCGGGCAGGACAGGAGCAGTCAGTATGGAAGCGGGCAGGACGGGAGGGAGCAGGCAGGACAGGAGCGGGCAGGATGGGAGCAGGCAGGACAGGAGGGAGTGGGCAGGACAGGAGGGAGCGGGCAGGACAGGAGTGGACAGGACGGGAGCAGACAGGATGGGAGGGAGCGGGTAGGACAGGAGCAGACAGGATGGGAGTGGGCAGGATGGGAGGGAGCGGGCAGGACAGGAGGGAACGGGCAGGGCAGGATGGGAGCGGGCAGGACAGGAGTGGGCAGGATGGGAGGGAGCGGGTAGGACGGGAACAGGCAGGACAGGAGGGAGCAGGCAGGACAGGAGGAAGCAGGCAGGACATGAGCGGGCAGGACGGGAGCAGACAGGATGGGAGGGAGCTAGTAGGACAGAAGCGGACAGGATGGGAGCAGGCAGGGCTGGAGCAGAACACAGGAGACGGAACACAGGGGAAGACAGGGGATTCGGCTCATGGGAATGGCAAAAATATTGGAAGTTAACCGGGGTTATATAGGAGGAAGCAGGTGATTGCGGTCTAATTAGTGAGACCTGCCCTGCTGGGCGTGACAAGTGTAGCCTTCTGCCAGCAGAACCAGGATTTAACAATGCAGATTCTTAAAAAATATGGAGTTGTCCCCTATTTTTTTTCCTGAGCTGTATAAGCTCTCCTTAGCATGGGTTGTGTTCATGGTACAGAATTATGTAAATGCCTCTTGCAGGCTGCTGCTTAATCACTTCACCCTGAAACCACTGAACTTCTCCCTTTGTAAGCTTTCAGAAGATTAAATGATTCAAGCCAGACAGACACCTCAGCTGGCACTGCGGTTGTGACCAATGCTTTAGTGTATCAGCCAATGGCTTTGCTCAGTCATCTTGCCACCCCCTTTTAAATACACATATGATTGGTTAATTGCATTTTTCAACACACCTCTTACACTCCTGTCCATGATGCACAAACGCATACACCAGAATGTATGTTTCTGCCCTTTCAGCATCCGGATGTTTCCATGGTCCAGAGCAAGGCCACATCTTCCAGCGTGAACTCGGTAGACTCGATATCGAACTCTGTCCCCTAGTGACGAACCACGGTCCGGAAATGAAGGCAAGTGCTCCAGGAAGACCCCAACGGGACAGGTTGACGGAGCCGAGAGGAGGTGCGAGCCCGTGGGACTGCAGAGCAGCAGCAAGGGAACAGACTAGATACGCGCCCAAGAAAGACGCAAACGACAGACATAACTCGTGTACCCTCAGGACTGCCGAAACGGAAAAAAAGGTCGCCGATGTTTAAAGAGAGGAAGAATATCAGGGCATTGATTTAAAAAAAGACCACTGCAGGGAATAAAGTCTGTGTCCTTAATATTATTATATTTTTTATTATTGTTGTTATTATTAATATGGTTCATACTGTTTTTTAAAATATTTTAAGACGTTTAAATTAAAGCGCGCACACACTCGCTTAACAAAGGCTAGTTTCGCCTTGCATAATCTCAGGCCAGAGATTTTTATTTTTTTGTTATTATTGTCATTGTTGTTGTGGCTCCGTATCATGTACATTTTTTTAAACACTGCATATGCTTTCAAAAAATTGTGACTCTAACAGGTCGTCGTGGGAGCAGGTCAGTTGTTTGTTTATGATGATGTCATAGAGGGGAAAAAGTGGGAAGTCTGGGCACTAGAGGAGATGTGCACAGGCGAGACGCCACCTGAGACTTAGGGCTGCTGGGGCAGTTTTAGGACGAGGCGAGAACTGGAGAGACTGGCGGCAGACAGACAGTACTGGAGGAACTGCCAGATGGATCAGCGTGAAGTAACTGTGTCCCTCTGGCTGACACCCGGGACCCTCAGAGCTACAAGCTACCTGTGAGGGGGAGAGAGACGAGCCAAATGGAAGATGTCAGCCGAAATAAAGACTCCAGACTTGAGCGAAAATAAACACTTTTGACTGATTTAATGACTCAAGCCATTCTATGAGTTCCAGAGTCACTCTTCACAACACAGGATGCTACATGTTCATTGTCAGTGGAGAGACAACTGCTCACTGGGCCCTGGGGCAAAAATGGACCATGGCCCCCCTTCCAAAGTCATACCTAGGGCCTGACTATGCAGTTGCAGTAATTGCAGATGATGGAATCTGAGTAGCCTCCAAATATTATACCCATCATGCACTGCAGTAGTTATTCCACAAACATGCTTTTATCGCTAAATGCACACCTCAACAGCATAGTTTGACGACAAAACATTACGAAGTATTACATTTCAAAATTGTTTCAAGTATTGCACCAAATATTTTTTGTGTTGACTCCCACCATAATAATAATAATAATAATAATAATAATAATAATAATAGTTCTTTGTACTTGCAAATACCCTTAAAATGATGTTGAGTAACGACTTACGGACATTTCAAGTTACGAACGGCTGTTCGGAACGTAACTCATCCGTAAGTAGAGGAGCGTCTGTACTACCAGTGGTGTGTTGATCTTGGCCACAGGTGTTTGCTTACGGTTGCTAGGCTGAGGCTTTGTGATGATGTAGGTCTGTTAGACAGATACACAACACCACAGACATACAAACTGTGCACTAATATAACAATCACATATACAGTACCTACACACATACATATGATTACCTTGTAATGGTCTTTATGCCCTTTGTATTTCATACATTTCTGGTGCAATATTTAAAACCTGGATGTTCAAATTGGAGTCTGAGTGAAAGCCATCCATCCATCCATCCATCCATCCATCCATCCATCCATCCATCCATCCATCCATCCATCAAAAACAGGGTGGGGCTGTGCCCCCCATATAAGGATATCAATTTCAAGGTTAAAAGCTTCCATGTTCTGTTAGGGCAGTCTCTCATTTTCTTTCAGTCTTAAAAAGCCTCCCAGTCTCATGATGATGATTATGATGATGATGATGATGATGATGATTAGTTGCTAGCACTACCTGCCTCCCTGTGCTAAATGCAGTGCTTCTCATTCAGACAAAAGAGCTCCCAATAGTGCTCACCTTAACTCATGTTATTTTTTTCTGGATTAACATCATGCAAGATCTGGAGAAAAGAGGAGAGAGAGAGAGAGAGTTAGAGTTAGTTCATCAAACACCCTCTTAAATAGCCTCACATGGTGTCACCAAGTCCCAGATTCAGAATCTGATAGAATTACTGGTCAGTGTTGACACACCACAGCACACAGTGCGCAACAACGAAATGAGTTCTCTGCATTTAGCCCATATGTGACGTCGTGACGTAGCGGTAGTTTTCCCTGATAGTCCCCCCGATCATCATCAATAAGTTCCTGATCCACGAACTATAACATGCGATGGCCAAAAATGATAAGACTACTGACCTTCCTGAGACAAGGATGATACAGTATTAAGACAGTGACTTTACTGTGGCCTTCAGCCCTGACAGAAATTCTTTAATTGCCCAGAAATAAATGTGTGATTTAAAATGTTGTTATGCAAAAACTGCAAGATGATAAACCTGAAAACAATACAGATAGAATTTTGTGTATATGTGTAGATTATTGTTGTATTATTATATGTATACATTATCATCCTTATGTGTATACGGGATATAAGTCATGTACAGTGTTCACAGAAAGTCTTGGGAGGCTTGCTATATTTAGTAAAAATATTGCAAATTTATTAGTTTTCAACGAAAATCATTCATTTTCGTCAAATTATTCATTTGTTTACACACACACACACACACACACACACACACACACACACATCACATAGAAGAAATAACCCGTAGTTGATTAATTTCAAGTGGTGTTAAAACTGAAACCCAAATTATAATTCTAAAAGAGCTGTTCTGAGTCAAAACGTTCATTAACAAGCAGTCTCATTGGATGCCTTTTTAATTATTAAAACCTCTGCAATAACATAAAACACCAAACATCTATGTTCATTATCCCTTTGGGAGCCAATGACTACAATTGCAATTGATAGCAAAATAGCAAGAACAGAACTGACTGAATCAGTGTGTGTGTCTGTACTTCATAAAAAGAAAAATTCTACAGTATGTCCACTTTGTCCAGATATGTTAAACACTGTTTGTCAATGAACTTGCTATGAAACCTATAAATCAGATCAGAAAATTTCATCCGAATTTCTTTCGTATTGAAATAATGCAAATAAAGGAACAAAACAGCGTCTTCTTTGTAACTCGCACTTGAAAAAATAGAGACCGCTTCAGTGTTTTTATAGAGTGATAGGCTATAACTATTTTAATGCTAACTTTAGACGCTGAACGTCTAGCGACCTTTCAGTGTAAAGGGGGGACGTCTAAAACTTTGAATAAACTCTTTGCTCTTATTGTACAGAGTAATCACTATAATCCGTACCGTCTGAACGTACTGAGAATGAGGAGCCGATTTATCACAACGTCCTTGCATGTCCGGAACTGGTGTAACAGTTCCCTCCACGATTTTCATTTTCTGTTTTTCTCATCTGTGTTATACATGGACAATGGGGCACACAGATGTCCCTGTAACACTGAACAACTCTTGCATCGAAGCGCGATTTCAGTACTAGCGATTAATATGAAGCGCTGCAAAATTCACGACTCACGAATGAAAAGATCACCGAAGATGCACGTCGAGCCTGATAGTAACTATAACGTGGGGAATGGACGCATATGTGAATGACGCAAAAGGTTCTCAGATTCCTATTAATAAGCCAGGGACTCAGCGAGAGTTTAAGGACAAAGAAATAAATCATGCCATAAGTTTAGTCCTTGTGCAAAATTTACGGCTTAAATTCCTTTCCGCAAGCCAGACTCTTCCGGCAAAACGCAATGTCGCAAATCCCTCTAACACGAACATGATGTCATTAAAACAATATTGTGAAAAGTATTTACAAGCCTAAGCCTGAAAGTTCTGCATTTGCTCTGCAGGGATTCTGATCTTTCCAACACTTTGATATGTGAGTTTTCATAACAGCGTGTGGCAGCTGACAAACCTCCAAAGAACCTCCAGAAGTGTCAGGTGATGCCCACATTGCAGGTGCATGGGTCAAGATGACTGCAGAATTATTTAGCGTGTCATGGGGAACAGCCTTGCTACCTTTGCCAGCATACGCCAGATACAAAAAAATCTGCTCTACCAAAGAGGAGCAGTGGTAAAAGCTTACAGAAATCTTTAGATGAGCATTTAATTCAATGGTGTTTTCAGGAACTCAAATGTCATGACCTCAATCACCCAATCTAAATATCACTGAATCTTTATGAGAAAACCCTGCCTTTCCTGAAGAATGCTCCAAAATCCAACTACATTCTGTTTGGGACTTGAAAGTACTCCGTGAAGGACTGAAGCTGTTTTGAAGGCAAAGGGTAGCCTTACTCCATATTTTCATGCTTTATTAATATATTGTTAGGTGGTTTACTTTGGCCAGCCCAAAATGACGGCAGCATTTCTCAAAATATATACTATGTCATGTCCGATCTTACTGTGGCATCGTAACTTTCAAATGCCCCAACTTGGGAAAGTCTGTCTCATTTGTACAGTGAGATGTTCCTCTACCTCTGAGTGAAGATTGCAGGCATGCCATGTTCAGTCACAGCGTGCGCCATGTATGAGCACTGGACGTTATCTTGACAAATTGTTTATGAGAATCAGATACGCTGGTTGTGTAAGCAGGGCATCCTTGGTCAGGGTCCAGCCCACTCTTGAGTGATGCTGTTTTTATCTGTCTAGTGACATTGACAGCTTTCTGGTCACAGTATATACAGGCAGGATCTTTCTACTCCAACAGAATCTAAACTCTCTCCTCTGACGAAGAAAATCTTTTCCATTCTTACTTACAACCGAAACCATGTTGCCTGCAACTTTTAAGCTTTGTGCAGGTATCTCTTACGGACACATGCGGAACACGACGGGTAAGGAACCATGCATCAGCCCTCGTTTTGTTTTTAAATTTTAAAATATTAAGTAGGATATAGCAAGGACTTTACCTGTTCTTCCTTTGGAGCATTGTTAGTCGCTTAACTTGACAAACATTGCGGAACATTTTACAGAAATAGGAATACATGGCTCAGTAGAATAGTATTTGCCATCACATTTGACATTTCTAAAATTTTCATATAATAGCAAAAGTACTTACCTATCCCAGGTGTAAATATCATATAACCATAAATGAATAAAGACATACTTTTGGGGCTAGCTTTTAGTAATTCTTTTAAACTCTCAACCTAAATAATAATGTTGACGTCTCAGTATGTTAAATGTGAGATGGGTATTTTAAATAACTAAACTTTTTAAATAAATACATGAACAGAGTTGCACTGAGGGCAAATGTGATTGCGCAAAGGTATGTGTTCACTTCAGTATCTTTCTAATACATTCTCATGGTCTTTAGCTACAGGGATTAATGCATTTACTCTGAATGACATTTTGCACTGGTTTATAGGACTAAGGAAAACGGCAATTGTTGCGTTGAGCCATGAAATGAAGAGAATAGCTGGTCCTGGTCCCAATCGCTGGATCAGTCAGGTCCGCAGAAGAAGTTCTCTGAGTAGTAAGTATGCATGATAGTCTTGTATAACTATACGTGTCTTACCTTGGAGGTTATAAAACTACAGATGGAATTCCTCTGCACATTGCACAGCATCTTTCGCAGGCAGCAGGATTGAGGAGATGCCTTACAGTGAAGCAGAGATGTCCTATATAAAGCAAGGAGAGGAGGCTCTCCAGAAGTCTATTAGGATTCTCAGTGACCAGGACGGCTGGAAGACTGAGATTGTGGCGGTTAGTGTCTGATCTGTCAGAAATACCGTACTGTGACTGCCACTGCACTCCCAGCTGCTCTAGGTTGAAAATAGCTTTTATGTGATTCTTGTGTAGTTTGTTAAACTGTTTTTTTTTTTTTGGTAGGAGAATGGTGACAAAGTCCTGAGCAAGATGCTCCCAGATGTTGGCAAGGTGTTCAAACTGGAGGTGATGTTGGACCAGCAGCCCAATGATCTGTATGGAGAGCTGGTTGGCAACATGGAACAAATGGCCGACTGGAACCCCAATGTGAAGCAGGTTAAGGTATGAGGGTCAAATCAGAGCTTCTCGCTGATGCAACTATTCCAAACCTGGGCAGCATGAATGGATAGCAGGTAGTCTACTGACTACCTATGCTACTGAATGTTCAGTTCTTCTGCTAGGAGGATTTGCTGGTGCACCACTGAGAGATGTATCAAAATGTACTAGATATATCAAAAAATTTAAATGTCTAAGACCATTTTGGACTTTTGTTTTCTTTAAGTAGCTACTTTGCAAGGTTACAGTTTCCTATTGGTTGTTCCCTCTACAGATCCTGCAGAAGATTGGTCAGGACACCTTAGTGACTCATGAGATGGCGGCAGAGACGCCTGGCAATGTGGTGGGACCCCGGGACTTTGTGAGCGTGCGCTGTGCCAAGCGTCGTGGCTCCACGTGCTTCCTGGCAGGAATGTCCACAAGCCATCTGGGGATGCCTGAGCAAAAGGGCTTCGTCAGGTGGGCTTGTAGGACACTTACCTCTTGGTTAAAACCTTTGGTGACATGTGATAATCCTGCCCACTGCATTCTCTCTCCATTAAGTTTTGGATTTCTGTTGTCATGAACCATTTAGATAAAATATGACCCAAAATAATAAGGTAAATTGAAAGAGTGGGTGAGACTGTGGCCTTACACACACCATGTTTGGGGATAATTCAGGTTAAGACAGCAAAAATCCAGATCAAGTTTTTGTTTCCACCAACCAGTTAAGTACTCTGATACTATGACTCTGGATTTTTACTTTCTGGATCTGAACGATCTACCTTGAGTTGGAGTTTTCAAGTCTGCCCCAACTCTCTGTGTGGAGTTTGCATGTTCCTCCTGGGCTCATGTAGGTTTTCTGCAGGCACTCCAGGTGAGCCCTGTGATGGACAGGCATCACATCCAAGGTCTCCCCTGCCTCGTGCCCTGTACTTCTTTGGATGAGCTCCAGGCTGATTGTGACCCTCTACTAGATAAACAGTTATGCAGGATGGCTGAAACAATAGTGATTGACTTGAAATGATAGGATATTCGTCTCCTATCCTCTCATCTGACCTCACAGCACCGTATTGGCCGCCAACACCAAGATGGGCCTTTTCCTGCAGTTGCTGAGTGTGCTGCCATCTTTGGTCCATTTCTCAGCTTGAGTGTGTGTACTCCCATGTCACAGGGCAGAGAACGGACCGACGTGCATTGTCATGCGACCCAGCGCCGAGGACCCAACCAAAACTAAGTTCACCTGGCTGCTCAGCATAGATTTGAAGGTGAGAAGGTCTCAACTCAATCACCTAGTCAATATGCTGTCATTACAGGTGATCGGGTTTGTCAGCAAATTAGTGTGGAAGTCTATGATGTTTATGAAGACTTTAACTTCCAGCTTCACTTCTCCATAGTTACGTAAACACACCCTTTTTACCGCTGTCAAATGAAAGGCAATGAACTACAGCCTGCCTGTGGCCCTGATATCTCCCTGTACATTTCTAGGGTTGGATCCCGAAAGCCATTGTCAACCAAGTGCTTTCCCAGACCCAGATGGACTTTGCCCATCACCTGAGACAACGGATGGCTGCCAGCACTGTGGGGGCTGCCCTAGCCTGCTGACACCCCCATGCACCGCCTGTCCTACCCCACCCACACCCATCACACCACTGCTAAGAGGGGGGGACTCGCATCCAAAGGGACCTTTCCCACACTTAGAAAACCGAATTCTGCTTCTTCAAACTTAGGGATCACTGGGAAGCTGATCACATTAGCATTGCTTGCAGACGTTTGCTGCTACTTACCCTAGAACAATGTCAGTATGATACGTTCTACATGTGTGACAGGGAGACATACAAGCTCTTACAGCTTTTCTGAATTGCTACAACACTAAACCTCATTCTTGGAACAAAACTGCCAATTACCAAAACTCATTTATTGAATCAGTCACCCGTTTGGCGAAACTTTAGACAGTGCTCACCTAGTTAGACACAATTTGCAGATCTAAGTCACCTTTAAACACATTCTCATTCATTAAAACACATTTTGCACCATGGCGAGCTTTGATGGAAAATAGAAAATACTGTCTGCAAAAGCCAGCACACAGTATTCATCATTTAAACACAATGACTCAAAACTGTTCATATGTTTCTAAACATGTGTAGAAGCAAAAGAGTGACTAGGACATAGAATACATGCTGGATGAGAGTGCAAGTGCCATAGGTGAGTTGAACTTTGACGTCAAGGTACAAATGGGTCACACAGAGGAATCTTCCCACATCACTCAACAAAGGAGAGCATTTCCAGTGATGTAGACAAAGTTCTCTGTCCTGATCCAGCCCTGAGACGTGGAGATAAGGCACAATGGATATTCTTCCTTGACTGTAGCTTGGTTGTTGCACAACATTTTACTGTAATATCCCTCTCATTTGGATTTTTTAACCATGTTGTTTACAGTAACCTTCTCAGAGTACTGAATACTGCAAACATATCGGTTAAGTATAATTTTGTGCAAACATTTTTGGTTGACATTTTTTTTCCCTATAGTCTTGCGCTTTCGAATTTTGCGGCTCAACATGCAAAAGACCGCATCCACAGTAAACGGTTCTCTACAGGCCAGTTACAGTTTTGAGTTGTCGTGTTTTCAGGTTTTTGCTGTAGTGTGTAGTGACTGCTTAGTAGTTTATTTAAATTGACTCGTTTCATGCGTGATCTGAAAGCAGTGTTTGCTTTTGATTTTCCAAGACAGGTCAAAGGTTTTATGTTTGTAGCTTGAATTTTAGGGTTTGTGTTTAGTGTTTTGAGAAAAGGAGAGATCTTAGGAAATGTGTATTAGCAATCCAGAAAACTGTAAAAGATTATGATTATCAAAGTCATTACTCTGAGGGCATTTGAACAAAACACAACCACTTTAAGTAAATATAGTCCTATAGATGTATGTCCTGATTTGATCACTTGCTGACCTTGCGCTCCTACACTGGACCACTAGAGGGCACTCCTCACTGCCATCCTCAAATGACTGTTTTCCCCATCAGCCCCAGTTCAGACCAGCAGCGTATAAGATCCTCCATTTTCCGTACCAGCTGTAACAGTCTCACCATGAATTTTATTGCTGTATAAATTTTGAATCTGTATATTCATTGTAATTACTGCACTTGGTGTGAGATGCCTTGTATTTATTGTGAACCATTAGAACTGCCTGTCACCCACAATAAAGGGGGTCTGTCAAGCAAATAAAAAGCAAGAACTGCATTTTTCCCCTCAGTAACTTCATGTGAAAGTAGTTCAGACCAAGAACTTCAGGGAGTGCACTTTTAAATATTTTATTTAAAACCAGTTTCATTATAAAACAAAACACCAACCCTGGTAAATGTTATTTAGGGGACTAGCATGGCAGGGAACCTTAGAATAAAACACACCAAGCCAAAGGAAGGAAGAAGTGAAACCAAGAAAATAGACTGGCAGCCTAAGTAAATAGGAGAGACTTTGTACTTAAGATGGTTTGATTCAGATTAGAGGCACAACCAGAGATATTTGGAGACCAACTCCATGCTTCCTATGCTAGAGGAGTTTGGCGATTCCGAAGAGGGTCAGCAAACAGTCAAGCTACCCAGAATTCCAGGCTGTTTAGCATTTAGGAAGGCTGTCTCCTATGTGTATATTCTGCCTTCCAGACTTTCCCCAAATTAAACCTTTCGGATTTGGATACACGATGCACGGAGAGTTAACCAGCTTACATCTGACCGACAGAACAGGTCTGGTTGTACCATAAACACTCTGAAATGCTTTTAAACGTTTTCTGAGAAGGACTGACTCCTGCTGATATTCTGACCATAGTGGTTCCATCATGAAATCTTGAAAGTTTTGAGCACTTTCCAATGAAATTTTATTTTGTCCCATTCAGCGGAGATGCTTGCAGACCCCTGATTTTAAAGAGCATTATGACAGAGGTAATTGATGGAAATCAGCAGAACACACTTAGGAAAATGAAGATCCAGGGTCTTCTTGCTGATGCAAAATCGCAAGTATCTTGTAAAACAAGGATTAGGTAACCGTGCTACCTGGTCTGGTCCAGTTCGATCCTTCCTTAAGATGGATGGAGTTTACATTGGGCTTATGGGTCAGTGCTTGGCATGAAGTGAAGTCTACTGCAGGAATGAGTGTCCAGCAGGGAGGAAGTGACACACTGGAGGGATTGGGCGGGGGGGATCAGCCTTCCCAAGGGGGGCTGCGACGGCCATCCACCTCAGTCTCCACATGGTACAGGATATCTGCCAGAGTGTGCTCAATTACAGCTCCCCAACCCATGTCACTCATCTGCAAGGATGTAGACAAACAAGATGTAAAAAATAAATTAAAGGTCTCTGGGATTTGGGAGAGACGTACATGGCAATACTTACGGGTTGGTACTTAATGTCCTTGGGAGCGTATTTGAAATGAGGCCCAAAGTTAACAGATACCTAGAAGAGAAGGAAAAAAAAACACAAAGCTTTCTAAAGAGGAGAATTACATACAAATAACCAAACAACAGCCTGTCAGTTCTGCAAGGATGTTCTTGACATCATCTTTAAGATCTTTTAAGAGGAAAACTCATTCATTGTTCCTCACACACACAAGGGGTAATACAGGTACTTACTGTGCAATTTTTGTAGAGGGAGATGGCGGGAAAGTACATTCCTTCAAACAGGTTTTCAAAAGCCACCCCCTGGTTGATGCCATTCTTGTAGAAGATCATCTGTATGGGAAAGACAAGGGAATCAGGTAGGGCAGTGGGTGGGAGGAAGCAAAAACATGGACTGTCTGGGGGTCCACGAGGACCGGGAATCAGGTAGGGCAGTGTGTGGGAGGAAGCAAAAACATGGACTCAGCAGAACCAACCTACACCCTCATACCGTCGGACGCTACTCATACATCAGAGTGTTACAGAACCTCTGTGTGTGAACCTGCCGGCCTATCAGGGGCCATGGATTCATTATTCATCAGCACTAGGAACGACATTTTAAATTCTTTAAATGATCGAACACAGTCATTTAAATGAGCCACTTTGGATCCCTAAATTTCTCATAAACTTGAGTGGTTGAAAAAAAATAATCTCCAAACAGGACATATTTGCATGTTATTTTGACTAAAGCAGAGCACTTCAACCCAAGGGCATGTTATCCTGCGCTGCCCTTGGGCAACAGATAAAGGGTCAACAGCCAATTAAGGTGTAAAAACATTTAAGCATGTTGTGACTCATGTCACTGTTTTCACCTCCAACATTTCTGGCAGGAGGGCAGGGTAGGAAAAACATTCACCTTGCTTGGAGTCACTGGTTTCAAGCTCTTCTCTGCTTTATCCAGGTAGTCCTTCTCCTCAAAATACAGGTAGCTTTTGAACTTGATCAATGCCTGTGAAGACACCCAAATATAACAACAATGATGGGATAGCTATATATAATTTCTGACCCATTTCTAATTATGCAAGGACACACAAAACCAAACGCAAATACCAATACTTCATTTGCCACATAGGCATGAAGCTCAAATTAAGACTTGGTAAGCATCTGGGCCTGGGCAATAGGCCCTAAAAATATAACAATATTTTCACAGTATCGATATTTATCATGAGATTATAAAATTCATATGCAGAAAACATTAAAATATGATTATGATGGCCAAACTAGTTTTGCTAACAGAGCATGTGACAGGTATAATGAAATATTACTCCAATAACAGGCTCATAAATTCATGGGATTCATGTAAAAATAGTGCATTACAACGGCAAATTATGCAAGAAAATGTGTTTAGGCGTGTGTTTACGATACTCATATTTGAACTGATGAGGATATGAATGTTCATAATCAGGATACGATATTTTGCTGATCTCGCCCAGTCCTATAAGCATCTTTAACAGATCTTTTGGTCTCTTCACAACTTGGCGACCATTAACACTCAGTTAACACGTCATCCTCTTGCAGTCCTTTCAACTCGATACTTGTTGCTCCATGGGGTCTGAGGAGTCCAGGCTGAGAAATATCTCCGCAAAAAGTTGCAGCCTCCAAAACACTAGATGAGTTACACATCACTGTGCAAGACCGAGAATGGGAGGGTGAAAGAAACGTCCTGAAGTGCCCAGTGAATCCAGGAAAAACTGCAGTACCTTGTCCTTATAGGTGTCCGGCAAGGCCTTGGCGATCTCGGTGCTGTCCGGCAGCTCAATGTAGAAGCCCAGAATGTCTCCCTGGCCGTAGCTGTTTGAGTAGTGCTTCCCGATGGACTGGTGGAAGCGGGTGCCCTTCTTGCTCCGCCATGAGTAGCTGAACTTATCATAGCCCAACGGGGCTTGGAGGTTGCCTGGGATGGGAGTCAAAGGGGACGGAATTATTTTAAAACTAGTCAACCATATTCAGTGTGATTCGAAAGAAAAGTAGGAAAAACAGCGTCTGGGTGATTCTCACGAAACCAACACCCTCATTTCCGAAACTGCAAAGGTGTCCATTTAATGTTAATTTAATAAATCAAAAAATAGTAGTTTGCTTTTAAACGCATGTGCAGAATCTGTATGTTGTGTTCCTTCAGGTTTGCCACATTATTTCAATAATATATCAAGTTTCAGTCAAATATGAAAAATATTAGGTTGTAGATTCCAGAAGGTGCTGCAGTAATGACAGAAATCAGTCAAAATCAAATCAAAATGTTTAAATGAAAATATATAGTTTCAAGTAACTGAGCATGACTTTATGAGCATGATTGTTAAGTAATTTAAAAATGTGGAAATGTACTGCTTTCTTAATGGTCTTTATGTTTTCAGACTGTTGCGGTAATGAGATTTTAAAAGACTTTGGGAAATGTTAAACAAGTTAAATTTTCTGTAAATGATTTTAAATTCACCCTTACAAACACTTCAGACCTGGTTATTAACGGCTAAAAAAGAAATTTGTTGATGCATGTCTTTTTAAATACTTCATGTTTGAAATCTTTGACATCAAGATTTCGTGAGAATCACTCATTTAGAAACAACATGGCTGAGGGAACTCACCCAAGGGCTGGGACCAGCCGAGGCGCGCAGCTGTGTCAGGGGGCATGTCATCGATGGACGCCTCGAAATACCAGGAGCCCTTCCTGACGCCGTGGGACGCCCGCACCATGGAGTAGCCCTTCTCCCCCGTCACCGTCAGACGGTCGTCGGAAATCTTCAGTTGCGGGGCTAAACGGCATGATGGACCAGATGGGCGGATTAGGGAAAGAGCGTCAGACAGAGGATGCTGATCATGAGCTCACCCTGAGCTGGGGGTTAAGGGCCTTGCTCAAGGACCCGCAGACGTGCCGAGGCCGGCTTCGAACTAGCGACCTTCTGATCACAGGTACACAGGCTTATTGTGCTTTGGATAAATGCATCAAATAAATATAAGATTTAGCAAATATTTTGGATAAAGCGGGAAAAGATAACACCCGTTGTAAAGTAGGAAAACCAGCCAAATCATGGTTTCTCAGTCTTTACAAGGCCCAGCTATTCATCAAGTCCCCCCTCTACAAATTTCGCAAACTGGAAGGATGTCCCCCACACTACATTTCACCAACCTGGTGAAGGTTCTCCCTCTCATTTCAGTGACTGTGAGAGGGGGGGGACCCTTCACTAAATTTGGCCATGATCAGGTTCGCATCTGTGTGCTACTGAACGACATGTTTCACTCCCATGGTTCCGTGGCTCAACTGGAGAGTATGGAAGGGCTGCGCTTGTACAGGCAGGGAGCTCACCTCGGTCGTGCAGCGTGAGCAGCACGCGCTCGTACAGGCAGGGAGCTCACCTCGGTCGTGCAGCGTGAGCAGCACGCGCTCGTACAGGCAGGCCCGGTACAGATCCCCAGGGATGGGCTTCCCTGCCCAACAGTCCAGCTCCAGCTTTTCGGGGTCGGGCGCGTGGGGGTCTGGCTCTGCCAGGATGTAGCGGTAGCCGTCCTTGTTGAAGGGGTGCTCTAGGGGGTATCCATGGGGAGGCAGGCGCTGAGCTGAAAAGAGGGGGTCGCTACGGGGGGAGGATTTGCAACAAGAAACATCTGTTGGCAGTAGTGGTGTAACAGACGGTAGTTGATCTGCGATCCACATGGATCCCCCCCACCACATTTCGACAGGCATGTGAACCAGAGATTACTTGCAAAGTTTAACCGAAATAGAGTGAATTTTGTGATCAAGAATATAACTTTAATCTCGAGAAAACAGCTTTGGCTATGTTGAGATCACGGAAAAAAAAGTGTGATCTCGACATAAGAAAAACAAAAGTTAAAGACGGATGTACTCTGTGGATGATGCAGAGCTGATATGTTACATGTTATGATACAGACAAAGCAGCTGTGTTCACGTTAACAGGGCAGGTTAAAACTTCCTTTAATTGTGCTTTAAGTTCTTTAAGTAATTAAAGGAAAAAAAAGTTGTTTGTTAAAAAGAAAAAAAAATCAGTTTGCATTTTTGCTCAATCTGCTCACAAGATGATAGCAGAGGCTTAACAGCCTTAATGAAAACCACAAGCCGAAGCAGAAGGGCAGGGGTCACCAACTCCGGTCCTGGAGAGCTACTATCCAGTAAGTTTTATATCCTACCAGGCTTCTGATGAGCCACACCTGTTCCTGGTATTTACCTGAGAACTAGTGTGGCTCATCAGAAGCCGGGTAGGATAGAAAACTTACTGGATAGTAGCTCTCCAGGACCGGAGTTGGAGACCCCTGCAGTAGGGCCTTGGCTTGGTGCTACTGCAACACAACAGAATAGGTCTTTAATGAACAAATGATGACTGGGGTGCTGTATGAATCAGGGTGGATATGAATACACATCACACCAATGCACTTTATAGAGAAATTCTGGTATAATACAATGAAGTTATGCATAGTTGAATTATACAGCTTAAATATGATGGCTTCTGGTTTGTGTTAAGAGTGACACAGGAGTGGAGTGTGTGTGTTTGTGTGTGTGTAGGTGGGAGGCTTGCCCACCTGCGAGTTCGCTTGGCAGTGCCAGTTGTGCCACCCTCCTGCTGCTTGCGCTTTGCTCCTCGGCCTTTCCCAGTGCCTCCAGGTGCCAGCCCACCTTCCGTACAAACAGTATTACTATACAGCGCCGCCCTACAGGTTGCCCAGCACACAATGGCGCACACACACAGCACTCAGCCACATGGCGAACAAAGCCAGGTGCAGGTGTCTGCACACACACACACCCCCACCCACACTGTTTCCTACCCCAACTGCTGGCCGACCCCGTAAGCTCTTGATGGGGAGAAAGAAAAAAAATAGAATACATACAAAAAAAAGAAACTTAAAATTGTTCATTAAAAAAAGTTTTGCTACAATCTAAAACTAAGTCATCAGTAAAAACATTGTGACAAAGAATGCATAACTTGTATTCATACATGAATATATAAAATATTTGTATAAGATTGCAATTCATACTGATCTTTTGTGCCATAAGTGATACTAGGATCCAAAACAATAAGCACCTAAACAGAAGCACAGCACTTTAGCAAAATGCTGAAGCGTCTCTGTGCATTGTAACAGTCCTTGAAGGACACTAATGAAAGCACACAGCCCTCATGGCTGTCACGATCATTTTCACTGTTAATGCACATACAGAATCAGCATACATCCAAGAGCAGCATCTCAAGAGCTGTCAGCGTTTAAAATTAGCAGGGCTGTATGGTGGCAAATTTCACTGCAAATTTTTTTTTTTTATAAAAAAAAGTGAAAGTGAAAATTTCAAAGCTATAACTCTCAGAGTGCTTGCCGGGTAGAATTATTTTCCACTTCCAATATTAAATAGTACCAACGAATATGACAAATATTTGCTGGGAGCCAGCCTTCCAACCCCCCCTCAAAAACAACCCCAAAGAGCAAAACGAGAGCACTGACAACTCTGCAGCCAATCAGAGGGCAGAAGGCCTTAAACCAGTATCATTGTGACCACAGGAAGCCCCACAGGAAGCATGGCGAAGGCCTGGACCGCAAGCTGGCGCGATGCGTGGAGATGTGCACTGAGCGTGTGCATAAGGAGGGAGGAGCAGCAGTTTAACACAGAGCCAAAGGATTAACAAATGCAAACGGAGCTTGGGGGGGGGGGCGGGGTGCAGGCCTAGGAAAAAGCAAGCAGTGGCACAGTGTCGATTCATCGACCCATTAAATTAAACAGCCAAAGCATTACACCAAGGGGCTAAGGTCTCATAGTCACCTGTGAACGCTGATCCACCTGTAACACAACGCACAGTCGTTTAGTATCACCCTTCAACCCCTGCGACTGCAGCCACAGGTATCCTTACTATTTAAGCGCTGAAGTCAATGTAACACTAAAAATTCCTGATAGTTTTAAGCTAAGGCTAAATGTTATACAGCGTTGGTAATCCAGGTCGAGAGAGCAAAAGTCCAGACTGGGATTTTGTTTCAACCATCCAGTTGAATACTCTGTGACTTTTTATGCTCAACTGGTTGGTTGAAACAAAATCCCAGTCTGAGCTTTTGCTCTCTTGACCTGGATTACCAACTCTGGTGTTATAATAGGAGCTACTATCCAGATACTCAATGCAGAACAGCTACAAAATTACGCAGGCTATCGTGTTTTTCATCACAGTATTGCCCTTTCACTCATTCCAATAGCTAAAACAATGCCAAAACTACAGCTATAGCACCTTATTTAGTCCTCTGATGACTTCTAGCCTGCTAACCCAGTGAATCGTTTCTTCATTGGCAACAAACCCTATGCACCTTGACAGAAGAATGCGCTACCCCAACTGCAGGTTTTGCAAGTTCTTACCATTAAGTCCAGTCCCAGTGGAGACGGATGTAGGCTGTTTCTGGCTATCATAAGAAGGGCCGATGTTCCCCAGGTCCTGGACAGAACAGGAGAACACACACAGTATTACAAGCACTGTCAAACACACACTAAGCACATTATTAATACATGCTCACATGCCTGAATTCTAGTCTAAACATACTTGTTTTCAAGCAGGTTTAAGAGAAGGCCATCTGCAACGGCCTACAGTCCCACAGTGACCTTGCATTCCACCACTAGCTGCTGCTGTAAACCTTCCTAGCAAAGGCTGTTAACACATTAACTGCAGGCTGGAACTATAATAATAATCTATTAGATATTCAACATCAGCGAGCGGCACCTAGCAGCTATGGGGAGTACCTGGTCCAGTAGCCCAAATTTGGGGTAGTCCTCTTCTGGATCTTTGCTTCCTGGATCTGGGTGCTCTTTGACCAGAAAGACATCTCGCTCTTTGCTCTAGAAAGAGGAAGAAAAAAGCATAATAAAATGACAAAATCAGAATCCACATTGAATGAAGCAGTACAACCTCTGGAATATTTAACTTTATCCACTAACATTTTTAATAAGAAAATACACCCTGAATTACTTGACAAAATTTAAGTGTGTAATCAAATCAGGGATTCTTCAAAAGAGAACAGACACAAAGGGTTACACAGACAATGTGCACTGTGATATATGCACATTTACCGTCCTTCTGCACAAAGTTGTGCTTTTATTCCTCAGACATGAACAATATATCTGCCTGATTCTGCCTGCAGCTTTTTGTCTCCTGACCAACCAATCAGCCAAACTCCCAACGGTCACATGATCTCACCATGGCCTTCACGATATTGTTTGGCCATGTCAGCTTGCCAGGCCTCTGCCGGGTGGTCATGCACTCCCAGTTCTTATCGATAAATGGAATGATGTCCTGCGCAAAAGAGCAGTGTTAATGGCTTTGGGGTGAGTCTCCTTAGCTCCTGGCGCTGTGCCCAATACTAACCTTATCCTTGGAGAACATGGTCTTTGGGTGTTCATCTTGAGTCCTTGACCGCCATGTCAAGTTGGCCAAGGCGGTGAGGCACATCTCCCG
Source organism: Gnathonemus echidnorhynchus (assembly GCA_026776725.1). NCBI lineage: Eukaryota > Metazoa > Chordata > Actinopteri > Osteoglossiformes > Mormyridae > Gnathonemus > Gnathonemus echidnorhynchus. The sequence goes on along the minus strand of JAODJU010000119.1, from coordinate 29,729,867 downwards.
AAGATCTATGGGGTCAAACCAAACGGAAGCTCTTGTGGTCCAGGGGATTCAAGGTAACAGTGTGATGTCGTACCCGGTCATACAACCCCCGTGATTGCCACAGGCCTCCAAGCATTCATCCATCCAGAGCATCCCCCCGGCTCAGGTAACTTCATACTTACTGGCCTGCTTCCGCAGGAAGTATGTGTTGCCACTATGGTGACACACATTGCAGTGAAAGACATAGTTGGTCATGAAAGGGAGGGAGGTCCTGCAGCAGAGAAAAGGAAAATACCAAGACATGCATGGAAGGTAGTGGATCAGTCCGGAAGTGATCTGATAATTGCTATTTCAGCTTCCAGGAACCCTCTGGTAGTATAACTGACCAAGGGGATTAATCCTAAATTAATATTTTATTGAAATTAAGTTTCAAAAATCAATACATATAAGTAATAACTAAGAAAAACGATTTAAAAGGAAGATTGCATGCACAGACAGTGCACTGAGCAATAGGTACAGGCTACTCACGCCGTGTCTATGCCGAAGGTGTCCGCCGTGAACCACTTCATGCAGAGGGCGCACTGCAGCTCCACCTCGCCCAGCTGACGGCCGTTTTCCTCGTCCCCGGAGCCCGTCTGCATGTCGGCCGCCTCCGATCCCTCTCCTGTGGGATCCTGACAAAGGAGGAATGGAGCCTCTGTAATTGCATTTAACACTGCGGGCATAGAAACGCACACGACCTCATCATAAGTGTTAGACAAGTGACAGGCAGTCCATGGACGTGTTACGTGCTACGAACATTGCAAGCTAGCAAACCAAGTACTCCAACACGTATTATTTGCGATAATCATTCATTCAAATATTTATCTCGTATTTCCATTTACCATCGTTTCTTTCCCATTAGTCGATTCAGTTTCCATATTCGTTGCCAGATCTCCAAACGGAGCGTCCCTGCAACAAAACACACCGGTAGAAAATGCAGAAACTGTACCTGATCGCTGTACCTGCTATCATACAAATTATGCGCTTGAAACACATTTATCGGTTTTTCAAAGCCAGAAAAATGACAAAGGTTGCCCAGGTCGTTTGGTGTCGGCGGGGACCGATGTCTCGTCAATTCATCAATGGATCCTTGAATAAGAGCGCTAAAGAAAGTAACCAGTAATAATATATTTCAACGGAGGGGACATTATACTTGAAAAATAGTAATGAAAAAACACTACGATTTGGGGAGAAATGTGTCAGTTGTAAAATTAAACCGAACTGTTGCAACCAGAAGCGTCCCATAACACAGGGACTTGAAGACGTTATTCATTGAAGCTTAGTGCAGTTACAACTAAGCTTCATAATTAGTGCAGTTGTTACATAAAGGATCGACCATACGCTTATGTTAAAAATATATATATATATATATGAATACAACACATTATTTGCAATCACACAGCATACCCTTCCCCGGACGCCGCCTCTAAGGCTGCACCACTTGCTTCTCCTTCGGTCGCCATTTTTCAAAAACTATCGCTCTAAATAAAATCTCGTGAAACGCAAATCTCGCGAGATGGTGCTAACGGTGGCTGGCTGGGAAATTGAGTAAAATAGAACGCGATGGAATGGAGCTGCTGCCGAAGAATCCCGAATCGTTAAGAGACAAGCATTGCTTCAGGCGGGCCAGTACTCACCAGTGCAGAGTATTGGGAATGTTTATTGCATACTGGCACCTCTCATAATTTGTCAGTACTGAATAACAAGTGGAGTACTGGCACCCGTTTTCTCCACGTAAAGCGCTGGCGACGACTGCTTTATATTATAGGCCAATATATATTACCCAACAAAAATGGAAGTTGATAAAATATGTAATATTTCTGGATTATAGAACATTTCCCCCCCAACTCTGAATACCTAGAAAGGGTAGCTGGTCCAACTGGCAAGATTGCTACAAGTGAATTGCGTTTTTTTGCCTTTATTCAAATTAAATAATTTTTTTTTTCCCGCAACCCCCCTCCCCCAACACCGCCTCCTTTGGTCATACAAAACACTACCGTTACAGCTGGAACCGTCAGATTTCTTTGCATCACCATCCAACAAGACCTCAAGTGGGACATCACCTCCATCACTAAGAAGGCCCAACACTGCCTATACTTCTTGCGTCAGCTAAAGAAATTTACAGCTACGTGTATTACAATATTATGCCTTATGATAACTTCATATTTATGGTCTTCTTTATTGAATTCTGTCTATGCAAAACCAATATGTGGCATGGCTATGCACGGAGAATATGATCTGTGAATGTATAGTAAGCCAAATGCCAAAAACCTTAACTTCTGACATCTTTATGAAGGTAAAGAATTATGGAGAAGTTTAGACCAGTAATGCAAAGTCAAGCAACACAAAGAATTAAACTGCACACGGTCAGGCAAAATTCTTCAAAGGTTTTACCAAGGATTTTATTTTTGCTTGATTTCTTCATTACATTACAATTCATGGTAATGCTTTTTAAATAGTTACATTGTTTTTTCCTCATTAACCTCAAAACAGTAATTAATGTTTTTGTCTTATGCTAGTTAAATAGAGGTGCACATCTTAGTCAAAAAGGTCTCTTGTTGATCCTTATCGGTCCTTTCATGAGTTACTGGTATAAACCCAAAAAAGCACAGAATATGACCCATTTAGTCAGTTGTTTTCTTCCATGTTTGTTTGACAATTCACTCCTGCATATGTATTGATGTTCGATTCACCTGAATCTTTTTTGCTAGCTTCTCTTTCAGCACAGTCCGGGGGTACTTTAATAAAATCTCCTTAAACTGGGGAACCATTAACCTCCCAGGAGATCTGAGGCCTATATTTACATTCAAGACCCTCATAATGTGATAAAACAAGAGCTGTAAACATCACCAGCAGCACCACGGATAGGAATGCTATTCAGCTCTCTGTTGACTATCCCCCCGTTTTTTTTCAGGTAGTCTGAAAGAAAACGTGGCTTAAACTATTTTATTGAGCGTTGTTAAGTTCTGTCCGCCGATAGCCAGCCAAGGGAATTGACCCTGAGTGGAATTTCAACAGTGCCTTGGAGTGCTGTTCAGAGACAGGCATTGTCTACTCTCTGTTGTGTCATAGCCCATCTGCAAAGAGAAGAGGAGATGCCTGACACAAATACAAACCCCCTCCCTATTCTTTTACAAACAGTTTAGAACTGGTGTTCAGCCCCCTAACCACTTTACTGTGACAAATTGTACCCCTGAAAGTAGAGAAAACACTCATATATTGCACTTTTTTTTGACAAGAGCTTAACGCTGGTCAAAGCGATTGGCTGGCACATAACTATTATTCTTGGCTCAATTTTCACATTCAGACCTACTTAAAATGCTTAGGGAACATCAATCTCATGTGACACTATTCATAAATGCTTATTTATTGCAGTCACAGTACGGAGTCTATCCCAGGAGGGACAGAATCACCCTGGAAGGGGTGCCAGTTCACCACAGTTCTGCCTAACTTACAGAATGCAGCAATTGGCTTACAACAGCATTTCCAGTCTTTTACACTTACTATACTGGCTAGACACGGAACTCATTATACATTATTTTGAAAGACTCGCTTATTTTAGTTGGGCATGGGGGTTCCCTGAGGTTTTCCATTATATCCACCACTATACAGTTACCACGATCTGGCAGGTCGGATGTGTTTGTAGTGATAATGTGTGCGCATGGAAACTCCACCCTGCCCAAAGTTTGCTCTGTCTGTACCTCGAACAGGATGAATGTGGTTTTGAAATAAATGTTTAAATAAACATTTATTACCTAGTTACCCAGCCAGCATTTGCATACTGGGCCAAGGGAAGTGTGCTCCTTAGAACTAATGATGGTGCCGCAGTCCCTGGATGTCTAAGTGCAGTTTTAAGACCTATTACCCCCCCAACCTGAATTAATTTATTTCCCCCAGTAGGGAGCAGGCTGCAATATACCAACTATATACCTCACTGGGGGGGGCAGTAAACCACGAGTCTGCAGGCACACTTCAGCCAGCTGGACCCTCACTGGCAAAGTCACCTCACTCCTGTGACACCCCCCTTCAACAGATCCACAGGTCAGGAGGGGTCAGTGTCACCACAGCATCTGCTAATTGTCCTGGAGGGCGGGCTTCACCTTTCCCCCCCCGGCCAAAGAATAATGGCCGTGTGGCTGTCTTGGGGAGTCCTGTCAGTCGACATATTCGCCATCAGTCTGCCAGCGAATGCTGCTTGGGTATTGAATCCTAGTTAATTAAAAGCAGAACAACAGCATGTATTGTGACATATAGATCAATGAGCATCTGAACATTGGTTAACTCATGAAAATGCTTTTTATTGTGTCCTGAAGAATGTCTGTAGAACTATTACAACTGATGACAATGCACCCACACAAAATTAAGGTTCCTTTTTCACAGCTGGAAAAGATTAAAAATAGTGGATTCAATGTACAATTTTGCACAACTTCACATTGTTTCCTTATCTTCCTGATACTCATATTTGAAAAATAAAGAAAAGGTAAATAATGAAACAGAAGCTGGTGAAAGTAATTTTCAGGTTAAAGGAATATCACCGTAACTTTGGTATTCCTTCCAAGCTAATGGTTTGCATAGTCTAAACATAGGCTTCAATATGAAAAAGTTCATATAATTAAAGTGTTCATGGGGGTTACAGGAATACAACATGAAGAGTTAAAATCCACCAGATGCCCTACTTTAATATCCTGCTTTAACTGTCCTTAGGGGTTATTGCACCCATATCCTGAATAGATCTGGTGGTCAAAAGATGCGTAATTTTCTCGTTATAACTAAATCGGCCATTCAATTACGTCAAACACTTGTGTGATGTTTAGCTAAAGCTAAATCAATAAAAATCCCCTTTGAAAAAGCAGCACTTTCTCTTCTAGGGAATGTCAATTGTAACGAGTCGATGAATTTACATGAAAAACAGCATTCACGTGTCCTACCGGCGTAAAATCACAGAATTGCAAATAATGACACGGCTCTCAACAAAAAAGTACACGATTCTAAAGAAAAAGGGCACATTTTAACCAGATGCCCCGCAATAAATAACCGAGCGTTTACATCACCAATTGTCCCCTGACATTAGCATTTTAAAGTGGCGGGGGCTGATCCTCCAAACTTGAAGCGCATAATCTGCCCCAGGTTTTGCATCTTCGGAATGGATTACCTGACATGGGGTAAGCGTTTGAAATGCCTGTTTTGTGTGTAATCACCACGGTTCATATGTCGTTGAAGAGCTTTTAAAATGCTAATTTTGTAAGTGTGAGCGTCGTGTGCTGGCTGCGTATAAATTGAGCCATGCGAGGCCAGCGATCCACTGCCGTGTGAAGGTGCGTCAAAAGCTGCGCTCCTGTCTTATTCGTTTTGTTACTTTAAATTCAGTTTTTCCTCAGTATTTAACAGATAAAAGCAGTAATGCAGCCAGAAAAAATGCCAGAAGTTATAAAAACGGCTTTTTCCATAGTAGATATTCTGGATCCCACGAAGTTTAACGGAAGTCGTGCGGTTCCTCGGGAAGGTGTCACGGTGCAGAAAAATAGTGGTAAGTGGCGCGTTAATTAAAGCATTCATCGGGCACGCACTCTGATAAATTGTATGTTTAAAATATAATGGACTTAGAAGGGGAAAAAAAATTGTCAGCAAAGTAAACTGTAAAAGTTATGTTCGTAACAAGTGAGTGTTCATTTTTTTTTTCCTCAATTATTTTCCAGAATATTTTGACCACCAGAGGACGACATTTGGTTAATTTTTTTAATCATAGTGAAATGATTTTTATAACCTTTGTCAATCCCCCCAATAACATACTTTAGAATAGTTTATAGTGTTTTTGTGTTTTTAAGCCTGTTATTGTGGTAAAACATGCATTTAAATAATCGGCATGATTTGAGGAGAAAGGGAGAAATCTGCAACCGAAAGAAAATGTAAATAATTCTAAATTTATTTTTTTTTAGGCAAACGAGCAGAGACCGTAGGGATTCCTGACTGTAGCATCGTGGAGGGGCAAAGTCCTCCTGAATCCACCGCAGATCAGCTTCGCCTTACCGAGAAGCCAAGGTGCAAGGCGAGGCGCATCCGGACAGCCTTCACGCTGGAGCAGCTGCGCGTGCTGGAGCATAGCTTCCGGGCCAGCCATTACCTGTCCGTCTTTGAGCGCTACGGCATCGCCACCGCGCTCCAGCTGTCCGAGACGCAGGTGAAGATCTGGTTCCAGAATCGGCGCACCAAGTGGAAAAAGGAAAATAAGGACAATGTAGTCGATGACCAAGAGCAAGCCGTAGCCTGCTACGGCCTACCGCACACGGACCCCGCGAGTTCACACGGCCCGCCCATGCCTTATTACCACACCCTCCCCATGTGCTCGCAGCCGGCTCTGATGCCTTTGACTATAAGTCATCATCATCATCATCATCTTCGTCATGTATTTTAAAATGATTGAGACTTGCTGTGTTGCATTCCTGGTTCATTATTACCTAAATTAGAAAGCAGGAGATTTGAGTGTGTCCATTGCAAAATATTAGAAGCAAAAACATGTAAGTAAATTATTTTAAGGTGCTAAACTGTTAAACTAATCATGTTTTTTCCCTTTGGGTAAATTCTTGATTTTGTATAAAATGTTAATATAAATATATGACTAATAATTGTGTTATTTAAAACAGTTTATGTCTAGGCCTACCTCTGATACTTGACTATTTCCTTGAATATATATATATATATGTTATATAACTTTCAATTTGTGGATTTTGCGAAAAAAATAATACAAAAGGCATTCTGCAAACAACTTCTCAAAGTAATACTTTAAAAAGATATTTTTGTATCGAGCTCTTGTGTGTGTTTTTTTTTTTTTTTTAAACTGAAATTATTTTGTTAAATAAATGTCCCGAAACTATAGCTCTGCAGTTCCCTTTCATGTTCTAACTGCTTATTCCTTCTCAAAGTTATTGTGAGCCACAAACATGAGGTAAGACAGCATCACCTTTATAGCTAGTTAAGCTGCCTTATTTTATTTGGGATATAATTTGGGAAATTAGCAAATTCTGTTAGCAGTTGCTTAGCTGTAGGGCTGCCTGTTGTATAGATCCACCCACCCACCCATCCATACATACATCCATCCATCCATCCAATTTCCTATATTTTATATTCACAGTACATGGTAGACAAATGATATTGCTGTGGAGCTCTGGTACCCTGTCATTGCGATCCCATAACTCATGCGCTATATCTCCAGATTTCACCGTAACTATGACTGGTGAGGTGTCTGTTGTGTATTAAATGGAAGGGTGGACATCTGTCGTAACAGAAGTGCTTTGCGTGTAGCAAAGACACGGGGGTAATGTGTGTAGAGTATACCTGTATATCCAGCTTGATCACAGTGAGTGGGGATGAGGGAGATGTACAACCAGGTGATGGTGCTCCCAGTATGCAGGAGCTGGGTGCACAGCGGGCCTGTCTCACATACAGCCTGGATGTTGCTCTGGATCTTCATAATCCTTAACGTCCTGAATCTGTAAACAGATCCTGGAGCGTATTATTAAAAGGAGACAAATGAACAGATTATTGTCTTTCGTGTCTGGTTATAGTTAATTGCTTTACAATGCCAGCCATGGAAATCTAATGCCATATGACTGCTATGGGGATTTTCTGATGATGATTATTACCTGAAGGAGAGAAACGAAACAGACCTATGTTTACAATAAATGCGTTGAACAGTAGGAAAGTTGCAGTAAAGTCAACATTTTGTGAAGGTAAGATACTTCAAGTTAATCTTCGTAACCTTGGTCACTCTGAATTATATCCAAAGGCTTTATGTGCTGTTAACTAATACATGAGCAAAATTATTACAGCTGTAAGTAAAATCATTTTCTAGGTCTGGTTTTGATTTGGATGTGAAAAGTACTGAACTTCCTTTGCTTGGTAATAAGCGAGAAAACGTTTTTAATTTGATTTGTTCCATCCCATGATGTAGCTGCGGGGCCTGTTCTTCTCAGCATTGAACATTTGGCCCTTATTTTTGGCTGAGAATCTGACTGGACTCAAACTCCACATGAGATACACTGACAGCCAGATGAAGCGAAGAGTCCGATCATTGATCAGCAAGATAAAAAAACACCGGAAAACATGTGAGAAGAATCAAGCAAGAAAAGAATAACAATCACGTGGTAAGCCTCTTCATGCCTCTGGTCTGGAGGTATGGAAGCACATGTTATATTAAACCTAACAGGGATTTCCAAGTCATTCTCGTCATAAAAAGCACTGAAAATCACCTTCACAAATAAATTATTATGGGAACAGGGCAGATAATTTACTGTCCCCCACAAAAATCTTCCTAATTTTATATGTGATGTCCGGTATAGACACCATAAAATATTTTTTTCCCCCAAAAATAATACATTTTCAAAGTACTGAAGAGGATGGAAAAGAAGCTGTTTCTACTCTGGTTTGCCTTTAAGCCATTTAAATCATTAAATCATGTAAATTGTTTTACTGTTGTTCTTATCTCTTGGGTGTGAAGCCATTTCCCCATAATCAGACATGGTGTGAAATACTTCACTACATCTGACTTACACAGCCTTCTGGAAAGCTGTGCATGTTTTTTCACATTTACCTGAACAGCTAAGCTTGGACCTTTCATTTCAACAAGGAGAGTGTTTTTTTTGTGATGATCCTGCTTGACTGACTTGGACCAGTGTGTGTGCTGCGTACTGGTTTGGGTTATTGTGAGACCTGGGATCTTTTTTCATCTTTATCCATCACTCATATGTCACGCTCTCCCCCCACCGATACCTTGAGGTCCTTGTGGTGCACAGTATTAAGTTTCTTCTTCTCTCTCCCACAAACCTGTGACGGACAGTGATTCGTCACCGTGCCGCTAAAGGTCATGTTCATACTTGTGTGCATGTGGGAGCAAGAATGAATGTGTAATTGTAGTAATCGTCTCTTGATTGTAATGAAAACCTCAGAAGACTTCATAACTTCACCTTTGTGTGTGCGTGTGTGCTCTTTCTGAAAGTAACCGTGTGGAAATAATCCACATTTTTAAATGCCTGTTAGCTTTAAGGCACTTTCAATTGTTTCATTATGATGAGGGACAGTCGTGCAAAGACCTGCATAGAAATAGAAATACTAGACTGCAAATCATATTGAAGGAAATGTTCAGGCAAATAAAAAATTGATGGCAATAGAGTGTTCCTGAACAATTTTAGTAGCCACTTTGAACTGGGACACAGTGGATATTATATGCATTGTAATTTGTCAGGACTTCAAAGTGCATGGAAGGAAGGAATGTCTTTGTTTCCATAATGACAGCTGTGTATGATTAGAATAGTCCCATATGCAAATCACATGTAGGAAGCAAAGTGCGTGAGGGCTCTAGAATCCATTTGAATGACATCACTCTCCTGAGGCCACCTAACTTCAGGGCTTTATGAGTTGAAGCCTTTGATTGAGTTCTGAGAAGATTGCCTCTAGACAGTTCTGCTGCACCTCAAAGAATTTCTAGCTCCTAAAACGTTATCACTATGTGTTGCGATTACATGGGCTTCCTTTGTTCCTTTGCACTACACATTTCATTAAAGCATCAGGATACATAGCTAAGAGTTATACGTATTACCCTGGCATACAGCTGGATTCCCTGATGTAGTGTTGGCTTGATGGCTTTGCTTATGGGCACAACAGCTGGTTTGTTGGAAGTTTATCTGACAGCCTTTTGTGTAGATGTCCAGTTCTTTATCCACATTGCCTGCTGGCAATAGTCTGTAGACATATCTCAGCAAGTAGCGGTATTATGTAAAATGGGATTTAAAGCAATGTTTCCCAATCTGGTCCTCAATTTTTGCTCCATCCGAGATCCCTGCCATACAGTCCACATTTTTGCTCCCTCCGAAATCCCTGCCATACAGTCCACATTTTTGCTCCCTCCGAGATCCCTGTCATACAGTCCACATTTTTGCTCCCTCCGAGATCCCTGCCATACAGTCCACATTTTTGCTCCCTCTGAGCTCCTTGTCAGACTGTCCACATTTTTGCTCCCACTAGCTAGGAGGAAGCAAAAATGTGGACTGTCTGTGGGTCCCTGAGCACTGGATTGAGAAGCACTGCTTCAATGGGATCAGTGACATTCTGGCCGAGTGACCAGCTGTGGAGGATCTCTGTGAAATCAGGGCCTCCATGATTTGGCCAACACGTGTCCAGGACTTAACTGAACCCAGTGCTGGAGTGTGACCCTGTGACTCATTATTCCTGCTTGATGCATCATTTGGCTCCTGATCAGGCTCTTAAACACGACTGTTAAATCTTTTGTTTTCCTATCCTACGCTCCAGTTTCTTCATCACAGGCTCACAACTTATTTATCCAGTAACTTTTCTCCAGCATGAACCAGAAATATTCAACTTGCTTTGATGAATTGGTATTTATGAAATGTCTTGGGAAAAAAAATCTTCCATCAAGGCATCTGGTTGAGCACTGTTGGAACCTTTTTATTCCTTAGATCCCACATTTTCTGAAAAAGAAGGAGGAGAAGATGAGAGACCAAGGACAGGGAAAAGGAGAAGAGACATGGTGAGAGAATGGTAACAGAGAGACACTTTAAAGCTGTACAGCAATGAAGGGTATGGAGTTGGCAGACCTAAGATGCATTAGTAGGTTGCTGAAGTAGGGGACTATGAGCTCATTAGGTCTGTCCCACAAAGTTCTCCAAACATCACATAACCTTTACATTTATTTCACAGACGCATTTGTCCAAAGTGATGTACAAGTCTGAGCAGTATTGGACCAAGAACATATTCAAAACAAAGCAAGAACCTATTAAGACTACAATTCAATCAGCAGAAAGTTCAACTGGTCAGGTGAGAACATCAGAGCATTTTTTAGTTATAAAACCTTTGCTACACAATTCTGCAGGCGTTTCCTTAGGTACTTTTAAAGGAAAGGGCCCCTCCCTATTTGGGCACAAGTCCTGACATGCCTCAAACCCTGAGCCCCTCATTCCTTCCATTCAGAAGCCAGAGGACTTAACGTTTTTCCTGTTTCACACCTGCATAAATGAAGGGTGCCACTAGCTAAAATGTTGCCCTTATAATAGTGTGTTATACATGAGTATAACTGAGTATGGGTGAGTATTACTGAGTTTTTAAAGTCAGGGTACTGTTAATTTACATTGATGGTATAATTGGAGACAAAGTCAGCTGCTGCTGCAAATTCTCTCAAATACTTGTTTTTGAAACCACAATGAAATTACCATTGGGAAATGTTTGGCCAGCCAGCATTTAATTGTAGCCAGGCAGCTCTTTTAAGTACAAAGAATTATTGTTTCCTATAATTGCTTATTTCAGCCTGGCAGCTTTGAAAACACTATTTAAAAATGGGGGTAATGTACATGTTTTCATTGGGTGACAGGGAGAGGTAGCCCCTGTCCTACCAGCTCTGTGTAAAGTTACGCTATGACCTTGCCTATATTCAATTGTTTTATTTGGTCATCCCTGTTTATGATTGGACGTGTTAAGAATGAACAGGATAGTAATGACAGTCAGAGTCTAACCACCAAACATAATTTTTTCATCCCAAGAGGAAGTCTGCCGCACATGATAAAACATTCAGCAAACATATAAGATGGCTTTTCTTCTGTGTCTGTGGATCAGTAGATAAACATAGGGGCAATTACTTCTCTGCTTCATTTCAGCTGCCTTAGACTGATAACGTAAACAGCAAAGAACTCTTTTCCCAAAGGACAGTGAAAGGCCAACAGTATGTACCATAAAGAACAGCTTGGGGGGGACTGATGGTATTCCCGGATCCTACATTTCTAGGCAGGAGAATAATACCATTGGTTTGGTAGGAACTCTACTCTTTGTTTCATTCCTCCATGGAAGCTGTCTGTCTTCTGGCTCCTTTAGGTGCTTCTGTGGTGATAAAGATTAGATTCTGATCTGCAGTGCTGACAATGGATCTCTGGGTGTGGGTAAAGGTGCTCTTTTGCACCCCTCTCTCTTTCATTCACTCCACTCTCCAGGACGTTTCTGGTGTACTGAGACTTCAATGGATTTTGGGTGCATAGTTGCTGCCGTTCCAGTGCTGGAGATGGATGCTTGACCAGAGCTGAAAAAGTGAGATGTTGATCCAAAATAGTGGGACATCAGTGGGAATATGTAGCCAAAAGTAACACATTCACTTCTAAGTAGAAAAATCATACATTGCAGTTGTCACAGAGGTGTTATGAAATGAAATCCATTGTTTGTTTTTTTTTAAGCACAAACTTTGTCCTTAGCCATATCAGATAAGTGGCTTGAGCTCTCTTGGTTCCAAATGTGTGGTAGCAACCTCCATAGGGGAGTGAGTGGGCAGATCTTACCACTGATTCAAATTGTGGACACACCCGGCATGATGATAGCTCAGTCCTGAGAACACAGACCTCGTGATAATGTACTTCTGCTTTCAGTGTTGACTGAGATTCAAAAGACTTTTAAGTCAATCTTCGTACCATGACTTTGAAAAGTGACACAATCATGTAGGCAGTTTACTTCTGAATCAGATGCAGCCTGTATTTTCAGCTCTTCTCCCATTTCAAGATTCAAGATTTTTTATTTGCTTTCTGTACTTCCGAACTTATGAATTCTCTGTCTGTGCATTCAGTAATATGTAACATGTAACAGAATCAGCAGGGATGCCAACTCTCACGCATCTGGCGTGACACATCACATTTTCAGACTCTCATGGTCATGCAAGAAATCTTATGGCAAATCTATATTATTCCATTACAAACCTAAAATGAGCCGCATCAAAAGCTTTGGGGTATTTTGCAAACCCAATAGACTATTTATAAAGTAACAGAACAGTTACATGCATGTAAATACGTGTGCATGTGTGTGCAGACTTGAATTGAACATCTCATGCCAGCCAGCTGAACAAAGTAGGTAACCCTGAATTAGACAGCAAAATAGTACAAAAAGGCACTCACAAAACAAGGAAGATAAAACTAGGAACTGCAGAGATCATATTTATGGAATAAATATGAAATAAAGAGACCAGCTGAAACAGAAAATATGGCTGAGTAAAGTACAAGCCGCAATATTGCTCTGCCCAGTAAAGTGTACTGCGCATATATGAAGCTACAGTATTATTACTCTGGATTGTATCTGGCTCCACCCTCCCACTTCCAGTGAGACCCCTCTTGCAGGGGATCAAAAAGATCACGCTCGGCACAGCCTGCTCTAGATATGTGCCACATGGCCAGATTTCTCCTCTGACCTCATTGCTCAGACGTGCTTGGAGATTTCAGCTAGAGTTCCTGTACAATAAAAATCTGCCAACCAGCAGTAGTCATCGACTGCGCTGCAACCAGCTTTTAACCAAAACCGGCCAACTGTGGAAGAGCCTCCAACTTGCTCTCCCAGAAATGTAAACATGCTGCTTCTACAGATTTGGGGCTGAGGGCTCTGCATGATCTCCATGTTTTTCTGGAATTTTCCTGGGCCCTCACTCCCTTGACTAATATACTGTATGTGATGTAGCTTTGCCCAAAACAGTAATACTGGTGAAAAGTGAAAATGATCCTCTGACCCCTTTCAAATGTGTGAAGCACTCTTGTCATAATAAATGACTAATTCAACTTCATAAGCCAACTCTAACACTAACTTTAACACTAATTATAACTCTAAGACTAACATTAACACTAACCCTAACACTATCCCTAACTCCAACTCTAACACTAACTCTAACATTAACTCTAACACTGATCCTAACTCTAAGACTAACACCAACCCTAACTCTAACACGTACCTTAATCCTAACTCTAACAGTAACTCTAACAGTAAGACCAAAGGCGCTCCATTCAGACAAACTGCTGACTCAGTGAGTGACTGTATCAGTATGTAAATACGTGTATGAGCACAATGACCAGATTGCAGTCTAAACAAATAAACAAGTAGCATAGCAGCTCACTTGCTCCATGCCTTTCGGCAGCCAGTTGGCCTTGGACCTTCCAGTCGTTTTTTTCCCCATTTTTTTCACCATTTTCCTGTATTTTGCCATTTTCCTTTATTTTGCCATGCCTACTGCACCATATTTCCAGCCAAACCCCATCTCCCAGTTCACAGGGTTAACAGGGTATTGTAAGGGAGATAAAGTTTTTCATAATAGATATATGGTATGAACCATCCCCCCATCTGCTCCTAATTAGTACTGTTGATACTTTTCTCCCCCATTTTGAGGTGATCTGCTTTGCTGGCACACATCTATCTGCTGGATTCAGTGTTCTGTTTGAAACAGAGATCCCTGCACACCCCCCAGTCCTCCCACAGAAATGCCTTTAAAGCTCAAAAGTTTCAAATGCTGACGTAGAAAATCCAGCCCCACTGACAAGCAGGACGCTGGGGGCTGGTGACTGTGTCTGACATCCAGCCTTCATCTGAAAAGATGACCACTTCTGGAATCTTCTCTAGAGCGTGCCAGCCGGGACAAGCTGTGAGTCTTCAGAGTGTTTTTGTGTGTGTACTGGGGTGGAGGCCTGTGTGTGTGTGTGTGTGTGGGGGGGGGGGTAAGTTAAACAAAAGGACATCCTTTAAAGCTTGGCAATAACATGCAGTTTACAGACATACAGGCCCCTTGGCTCTTATTAAAATAATGATTTTTCCATCCAGGGTGCTTGTGTTGAATTCACTCCATTCATTCATGCTGGTAACTGCTTTAAACAAGCTTGTACTGTCCATCTCTTCTCTTCTCTTATGCTTTAAACAAGCTTGTACTGTCCATCTCTTCTCTTCTCTTTTCTTCTCTTCTCTTCTCCTAAAAAGCTCAGCATTCTCCAGTCATGGAAGAACTGACATAGAAGGTATGCAGTCACATGATGTTGTGTTTTCATGTGTGGTTCACACACCGCATGTATACAGCAGAGATTAAAAAGTCAAGTCTCTCTCTCTCTCTCTCTCACTTTTTCTCTTTCTTTCTCTCCCCCCCCCACATCTCCTCCAAGTCTCCGCCTCTGGAATTTCACATCTTGGGAGGTGTTCACCCCTACCCGCAAGCCAGCCCCCACTACATCCCAGTATGACAGACCGGGGGGAGCATTACTGGAGGGATTCCACTGGAAGAGAGAGGCTGAGGGGACAGGAACGAGGGCAGCGCTGAGGTCCTGCTCCACGGAAACACTTAACTGCTTCTCCTCTGCTGGGAGTCCATCTCCATGTGATCCAGTTTTTTTTTGTTTGTTTTCTGTTGCAGTACTTCAGACCAGAACATTCTTCACTTTTCCCTCAGTCCACAGCAAGTCATCCAGCTTTATTTGGACCAGTCCCGGATGTTCCCTTGCACCTGCATCTATTTGGGTGCTGGAGATTGCAACCTTTGCTCTAATTCTGCGCCAGTTCTCCACATCTCACCCTCACAGTTCCTCACACAGCTCTCCTCTAAGGATTCTCATCTCTTGGAAACCTGAACCGTTCAGATTTTGCTGTTGAGTCATTTCGCTTCTGGCCAGCTCTGGTTGTTTTATTTTCCACGGGAGTTGCAGGAAACATCAGGATTTTGGAACCGGAGTTCTCTCTCCAGCTCTTCCAGGACCAGCCAGGGACTCCCCTGGACGGGTAAAAAAACACAGCCGGATTTAAGATGAGAGGCACTGGGATGGTGCTCTGTTGCGCCGCCCTGCTGGTCATGGGCTATGTGTTGGCATCTGCTGAGTCAGCTGACACCGTGGCCTCGGTGGTCCAGGTGCGACAAGCCGGGAGACATGCTGATCGGCGGAAGGAGGAGAGACAGGCTGAGATCAGAGAAGATGTCCTGATGGATGATCCGATCGCAAAAGGAGATGCTGAGAAAACCAAACCAAAAGTCAAGAAATCGCCAGAGGAAGTACTAGCAGGTAAAATAATAATAAAACCTGAAAAACAAAGCTTTGTGAGAAATGCGTGGCCCAGAGTAACAAAGTCTCTGTCATTCCAAAGCACTGAATTCATCACCAGGTTGTACAGCAGTAGCATTATTGTGCAGATTTCCATTTACTGTTTAAATTAATCTAGTCACTGGAGCTAGAAAAGCACAATGTTCCTCTGCAGATGAGAGTAACAGAGCTGCCCCCGGCGTGAGCAGAGGTCTCGCTCTCGCTCGCTCTGTATGTGGTTAAAGTCGTACAGAGGGGGAAAAAAAAGCATGGCTCACTGCGCACTGGCTCAGACACCCACAGCCATCCACATGAGGCGAAGCCTTTGATTTACGGGGCGTTTTGGAAGTACACCATGCGATTTTGGTGTTTTTTCTTTTACAGAGGTAGGTTCATTAGTGGGATGTTTTTACCGGATGGAAAAATGTATGTGACCTGACAGCAGGGCAGCATTTGTTTATGGTGGTTTTAAAATGAGTTGTTGACGTTTGAATACCTCCGTGAGGATGGCGGTGCACATCTTGCCTGTTATTGTTGAAATGCTTTTTTGTGGTTTTGTTAGCGAACCCCCACTGCACAGTTTACCATCAGGTCACGCCATCAATAAACTGCTTATAAGACAAAATCAAACTAGCATCGTACAAAAATGTTCTACTAATTTGCTCAGCTAACAAAGAGTAGGCTTGGATAGAGTAGAGCTCGCTTTTCTGTAAGCTGATCCCCTCTGTCACAACTTACCGATAGCAAAGAAAAAGGCTGAATCAGCAGTCTGATGGCAGAGGAGAAAGAAAAATATAATATCCTTCTGGAGGAAGTTTGCCAAGATGGCCACGTATGATCTGTAGAATGACTGACTGTGTGCAACTTGATTAATATAAATGCCATGTTAGTTTTACTGGTTTGATTTATAAAGACTTACAGACTTGGTGCATAGAGAAGAAAGTTCTTAGTGAGGACTGGTGTTATAAGTCCTGGCCAAACTGAGTCATTATGTGGGATTATTTACACTAGTAGGATTTGAAGAAGGTGCCTTGTGTCCCAGCGCCAGTTAAGGCCACCTTCTGTGGCGATTAATGGACAGTCTGGCAAACCCGTGCTGGAACCTCTCTCCATGTTCTAGTCACCCCATCCTGGACCATCCACACAGCCAGACGCGAACGTCGCCAGCGTTCCTGGAATCAAGACTGTAACGTCCCCAACAACCCATCATGACTAGCCAAAAGCTTTCATGGTGATCTGTTTAGTCTGGAATCTGTGCCAGTTATGGAATTTTCTATCCAAAAAAGAGTTTGGAACCCTGAAGCAAGTATTTCTTGGAATACCTGAGCTTGTATTTCAAAGGTACATTTGGATGCTTCTTGCGTTGAGAGTCTACACTATATTTTTTGCAGATTTACTAGGCTGAAAGTTAAAGAGCAGACCTTGTTCAAGTAATGGAAAAAAATGGCAGAAGGACAAGGAAAATGGAGTTAATGGTTGACAGACTTGGGCCTCTCCTTGGCCTTTTGGGGGCATGTCTCTGCACTCTGCCCAGGTCCACTTACACCAAAAAACACAACGGAATCATTTGAGTGCAGGAAAGACTGCTCCCCGATGACAGGATGTGCTCAGAGAGCTGTGCCAAGCTCGTGGTTTTATTGGAGCAAGTGTGAATTTGAATGAAGAGCCCAAGTCCCTGCAGTGAAGCAGAGCAGTAAAGGATCTGGCAGCCTGCAAGGCCCTCAGAAACTCAGAACCCATGTCTGACCTCATCTCATGCATGATCCTATGATTTTGTACTGTAGAACCCAATGCAGGACAACATAGTGGCACAACCCTACTCCAGAAGATTCAACTGTGTATTACCTGTCACCCTCAGAAAACATCTCCCTGTCCATGAATTTTATGAAGCTTGAGCAGTAGTTAATGCAGACATCACCTTTGAAATGAGTGCCAGGGGTGCCAGAGTTTTCAGGCATCTTAAAGCCATGATGCCTCAAGCCTTGAATATTAATCAGAGCACCGTAGCTTTTAATCAGAAAACTACAGAGCTGTTACTCCCACAGCAGAGAGGTACGCAGGAGTATTTGGGTGATTAATGTGTCTGTTTTTTTCCTTCCAACTCTTTCCAGCTAAGGCCAAGAAAGAAGAAGAAAGGGAGGCAAAAGCTAAGAAGCTGAAAGCCCCCAAACCCACTAAGAAGCCAAAGACCCCCAAGCCCACCAAGAAGCCAAAGCCCCCCAAGCCCACTAAGAAGCCAAAGCCCGCCAAGCCCACCAAGAAGCCAAAGCCCCCCAAGCCCACCAAGAAACCGAAACCCACCAAGGAGCCCAAGGAGACAGAGGAACGACTGACCGAGAAGATAGACCTAGAGGAGAAGGAGGAGGAGCAGAAGAGCCTTCCAACTGGCAAGGGTACGTATGCCCCCTGCCCTTTGCTGGGCCATACCAGCCCTAAAGCAGGCTCCCTTCTGTTTGAGAGATATCCTGATATTGACTTCATAGCACTCAGAGTGTGGTTAACGGTCTGAAGCACAGTGGCATATCACATGGCTCACTGGTTAGACTGGGATGCAGATTTAACCTCAACCTGTCAGTTCATATGATATAAGTACATATACTTGCGATTTTAACTTTCGAGATATATTAGTTCAATTTGTAACTACTAGCATCAACTCACTGAGTGAATGAATCATCTAAGCACGATGTCTTCATCTATGTAGATGACTATTCAAGCTAAATGTTGGTCCCATCTACATTTATGCTTGATCAGTAAAAACAAGACAATGAGGTAGTGGAACACTGATGTTAAGCTGGATTTTGAAAATGGTTCCAGATTTAGACAGCATCGTCCTGAATTTGTTGTGGATTCATGACCCCGATCACTTTTCCCCCACAGCAATCGGCACCACAGACCATAAGGGCTCACGAGAGGAGGGAACTCTATGGTCTAAACATGGTGAGAAAGCAGAATTAAATATATAAGCCAGTTACTAACCATTAAATCATGCTTTCAGCCCTGTGGTACCTTGTTTTGTTTGGGCCCAAAAGCAGTGTGGTTTCAAAGAAACATGGTGACCTCACGATGACTGGAATTTTCTTATTTTTTGGTGTTTGTGAAACCAGGGGCACCTACAGCACCAAGTACTGTGACCAAGAGCTTAAATAAATTCGAGGATAGAGACTGGGATCCCAAATGTAAGTTGGAACCATGACTAAGCTTTTTAATGACCTTGTTTAGCTCTTCTGAAAGTGTGTGTGTGCGTCTCTAACAGTGGCATTCAGCCAAGCTTAAGTCTGCTTACCTAATGTCTTCTGGCATCGAGTTTATTGTCAGCAATCCATGTGCTCTTGGTGAGATGCTCAGGTCTTAACTTTACATCTGGATCCTTTTGATACTGACTTCTCCTCTATGCATACGCATCCTATTCATTCCCCGATAGATGGCGAGATAGAGATCTTCCCTGATGCCAAGGAGGTCCTTCCGACAGAGGAGTGGCACCCATTTATCCCAGGTAACTGCATTATCGGGTGAGCGCTCTGATGACATCAGCACATGAAGCTCTGTGATTCATCATTTGCTAATGTCTCAGTCAGTGCTTATGGGCCTAGGATGGAATTCTTTTACGGCTTGTTTCAAGGGCAGCAGCAAGGGTATTTTTCAAAGTCCCGTTTTTCTCTAGTCACCTGTGAACAGTCCAAGACGGATCTGTCGAAATTACAAACTAATAGCCCAGGAACTTGTGAGTACAGAAAGGACCCTTCTAATGAAGACAGGCTTCCTACTGTGTAGGTCTACATCAAACAATGCAACAGCCATGTCTGATGTAACTTCAGATTCCAGACAAGGTGACTATATTGGACATAACTTATATGTATAATACCTGAAGATAAAGCTTTAGTTGCCTCCATAAAATCCATCTATCAATCTAACAGTTAGGGTCGTGAAGGAACCTGTAACCTATTCCAGGCAGCACAGGGCACAAGGCAGAGGTGTACCCTGGATGAGATAATATATTTTAATCTTAATATTTTGACAGATTTTTTACAAGGGTTCTAATGCTTTGCCTGTGGTTTTTCTGCATTAGAGGAGACCTCCCCTCCACCCGTCGAGATTGAATGGTACGAAGAGTACGACTATGAGCTGAATGGTGTGTGACGACAGCCATTTTCTCATATGTGTAATGTACCCAGGGCATTGCAGCTGGATATATCACTACAGAGTGGGCTATACATGACTATGCTGCTCCAGTGGATCCGAAGACCATGGCACTATGGATGTAGAGTAAACTTGTTGCCATGACAATATAGCTATGACATCATTTTCAGGTTATACCTGGTGGAATGGGACAGGTAGCTATCCTACATTCGTAAAGACAATGATCACTTGTGGTAGGGTGTCTGTCCTCTTCTTAGATTAAACATTAGTGCTGATTGCTTTGGGGGTGCTGCACTACACCATAACAAACATCCCTGATTCCTGATAAATTCTGTGCCCCCAGCAGCACAGAAGAAACTTGAGGAGGAACGAGAGAAGGCGCGAAAAGAGAAAGAGGAGAAAGGTAAATATAATGAGCCAGCGATGCTTAAGCTAACTAGCTTCACCTTAAGTTCAGGGACCATTTTCAAGCTGGAATGTCGTGCAAGGTTTTCTAACAAACCGCCCAGTGATCCAGGCAATATGTGAGAAAAATGTTTGTGCAATTTGACAGTTTCCTGGAATTTGTGTATAATCTGGATCCAAGAGCTTCTAGTCAAGCTGTTTATACATTATGTGGCAGTAAGAGTTGGGCTTTGATGTAGAACAGCAATAACATTGTAAATAAGCAGGCATTATTACTGTACTGGTAAAGATAGTGGAAAAGGTCAGAGGTCAGGATTGGAATGTAGGCGGGTAGAAGGGCTGCTGCCCTGGTGCATTAGGGAGGGGGAAAGATGAAGAGCGAAGGACAGGCAACGGGAGAGAAGCAGAAGCATGTGTGCCACTGCGGGGGGGGGGGGGACGGGTCTTCATAAAAACAGCAGCTGGCGCCGCGTGTTGCCTCCTCTACAGAAGGAGCAGTTTTAGGGTTTGTTGGAGCAAAATCACAGGCCCAGAAAACGAAATATCCCAAGTCTTCAGTGAGGAGGAGGAGAGGAGCCCATAATGGACTTTCCACTCTTCCTCTCCCTGTCCCTCTCTATTCTGGAGCTCCAATTAGGGCACGATGCAAAAAGCACACTGCGGAAATCGCGGTGTTCTGTTTACAGCACCTCTGGCAGAAGTTCCCGAATCTCGTTGTCTCTCCAGTCAGCCATTCACATTGGGGTCTTTGTGTAAATGGCCCTTCTTCTTTGCCATTGGATGTTCTTCTGTTTTCGTGCCAGCTGCATGACGGAAACGTCATCAACACGCCCACTCGTTTGTGGTGAATTCTCCGGACGACTTCCTGCTCCATTCACACATGTGGGTCAATCTGAAATTACCCTGAGTTCGTACTAGGGACCTAGCAGGGTGACGTCTGTTTAATGTCCGCTACAGCTGAAGTTCAGGGTGCCAGTGGATGTCTGAATGGGTCGACACACACCGAAATGGTGAAGATTTGACTCACTGTTTGCCCTGTTGATTTGTGCCGCAGAAAAACAGAGGAAGAAATGGGAGGAGGAAGAGGAAGCTTACGTGAAGCCACCGCCCGTTTACGCCGGGCCAAAGAGTAAGAAGGCATCACCCCTAACAGCCCCACACAAATCCCTCCACCACCAGGTGGTACTACAGTGATGTCCAGTCCTGCACAGCTCAGGTTCCGTAGATCCTCTGTATCCCAGCATTCAGTGATTCATAAAGGGCTTGGTGAAACATGATAGGCTTAACTGGTATAGTCATTATCTGAATGACTGCAACACTGATTTTCCTTTTTTCCCAAATAGGATTTTATTTTTCGTGCAAAAAGAAAGTAATGTGACTTTCTAAATTTATTAACTAATCAACCCAATTGTTAATCTGCCGATACAGCTGAATGGACACTGGATTCAGATACTTTTGTTTGCACTGTGAAACTGCTTTAAACCACTTTAAATGTCAAACTGTGTCTACACTTTCCTGCGGCAAAGATCACTTTAATGCCAGCAAGTAGTAACACATTTCATACACTAAAACTCAGACACTCCTGGAGATTTTGGATGCTGAGAAGGTATAACATGGCCCTCAGTGTGAATCAACTCACTGCTCATTTCTCACAATTGTGACACAGACCATTTGGGGGGGGGATTTTGGACGTGGCTTTTAATGTGAAACAGAGCCATCTGTGCAACTCGACCAGACGTTTCCAATGCCCATTGACGGGGAAGCGCCTCCTGCCAGACCCCACGTGCCTGCAGCCCAAACTAATGTGCATGGAAAAACACAGGCTGGGCTCACTGATTCTCAGCGTTAGGCCAAGCCCTTGTCCACCTCTCAGAAAAACATATACTCCTTGTTAGTTGTGGGAATCACAGGCTGTGCGCTGCTTGTGAGCTGTGAGGATCGCAGGCTGTGCCCTGTTTGTGAGCTGTGAGGATCGCAGACTGTGCCCTGCTTGTGAGCTGTGAGGATCGCAGGCTGTGCGGATCGCAGGCTGTGCGCTGCTTGTGAGCTGTGGGGATCGCAGGTTGTGCGCTGCTTGTGAGCTTTGGGGATCGCAGGCTGTGCTCTGCTTGTGAGCTGTGGGGATCGCAGGCTGTGCGCTGCTTGTGAGCTGTGGGGATCGCAGGCTGTGCGCTGCTTGTGAGCTGTGGGGATCGCAGGCTGTGTTCTGCTTGTGAGCTGTGGGCATCGCAGGCTGTGCTCTGCTTGTGAGCTGTGGGGATCGCAGGCTGTGCTCTGCTTGTGAGCTGTGGGGATCGCAGGCTGTGCTCTGCTTGTGAGCTGTTGGGATCGCAGGCTGTGCGCTGCTTGTGAGGGTTGGACACAAAGGAGCATTCCTTAAAATGGATTCATTTACAATTTGTTCAAGTGGTGAGACTTTTTGGATGAGCCATTTTGGCTCATTGTGTGTGTCAACATCTGCTTGCCAGCTGAAACGTAAGGTAGAGTGATGTTTCATTCTGCCATCCTCCCCCACAGTCTGCCCGCCCTTGGGGCTGGAGTCTCACCGGGTGGACAGTGACCAGCTGCTAGCCTCCTCCATGTCTGACCATGGCTTTGGCCCTCATCGGGGACGCCTAAACATGCAGGTGGGACGTCACCTCCAACCTTCCCCCCCCAGGTCATGGGTGACTGCGGTCTGATCCAGGGCCCCATCCCAGCACGTACAACAGCCCTGCTGGCTCCCATATGTACCAGTCACAATCACCGAGCCCATCGTGGGAGGGAGGTGCTGACCTTCATGTGGTGCTCATCTCACACATGGAGGTGTCAATCACAAGCACCTTTACTTTTAATAAAGTTTAGCAGAGAAATGAGGAGTAGTTTTAATGAAGATTATTTGATTAAACGTCGTGTGTGGAGAAGGGATTTATCCAAATGGTGGAGAGAAATGAAAACAAAATCAAAGAGCAAAGACACAGGGAACAGTGTTGGGTGTTGGGTTAGGCTACAGCTGCAAGTGGGACTAGGCTTCAGGGTCTGGGTGTGTGTTCTGCAGGAAAGAGATGCAATAAGCCGATCTGGCACTGAGGTACAGGGGAAGGGAATGAATGAGCCTGTCACCTGACCTCACCCCCACCAAAGATTATGCCCCCAAATCTTACAGTATTGTTACATGGGCATATTATATAAAGACATATATCTGCAGGGTTTGGATGACAAAGACAACATGTACGGCGGGGCCTGGTGCGCCGACCCAGAGGAACGGGACCACTGGCTCGAAGTGGATGCCCGCCGAGAGGTCCAGTTCAGTGGGGTCATCCTCCAGGGCAGGGATTCTCAAATCCAGTAAGGAGGGTGCTGTTTCCTTCAATGAAAAAGTCTGGTCACGGCTAGTACAGGAAATCAGGCCTGTGTTTGCCATTTCTCCCTTGGTCTTAGTGAAGACTTCGTCACCTCTTACCATGTGGCCTTCAGCAATGATAGCCGAGACTGGACTGTGCTCCATGATGGATATGCAGAATGGGTGAGTCTCCTTTACGGCTTCTTTATATCACAAAATATGAATTAAAAGTCAAGAATTCAGAAGTAAGAACGAGTATACAGTATGAAAAGGCTAAGCTCCGTCCTGTGGGCTATCAAACGATCACGGCTGACAGACGTGCCTCCTTCGTCCCCCCTTCCACTCCACTACCCCAAGCTGTTCTTTGGGAATGTCGACAAGGACACACCGGTGCAAGCGCAATTCGCAGAGCCTGTGGTTGC
Source organism: Gnathonemus echidnorhynchus (assembly GCA_026776725.1). NCBI lineage: Eukaryota > Metazoa > Chordata > Actinopteri > Osteoglossiformes > Mormyridae > Gnathonemus > Gnathonemus echidnorhynchus. The sequence continues at coordinate 29,705,706 of JAODJU010000119.1, read as the reverse complement.
GCGCTACATCCGCATCCTGCCGCAGAGCTGGAATGGGAGTCTCTGCATGCGACTGGAAGTGCTGGCCTGCCCTCTGCCCAGTGAGTGAAGACCCGCCCTCAGCGGCACCGGCGGACACTCACACCGCGGTGATACTCAGGCACCCTACTTTAGACTTATATGGTAAAACAGACAGAGGCAAAATTAACATCTGAACAAATAGCTGCTTACATACATAGAATTACACCTAAACAAAATCACCCTTTAGGTTGCTGAACACCTGTTAGGACAGATGCTAAACTCAGCTGAACATTTTTGGTCATGTTCTCTGGCTGACATTGATAAGTCCCACAAACCATGTATAATATCCCACAAAAACATACAACAGCAAGGGTCCTCTCAAGTTGCTCTTCTCTTAACCACAATGTTCCCTGCTTTCCACCATGATATACAGACATAACTTGTTCGTAAGTCATTATTCAACGTGGATAGTTCAGGTCCAGAAAGTAAAAATCCAGACTAAAATTTTCTTTCAACCAACCCATTCAGTATAAAGAGTCACAATCACAGAATACTCAACTGGTTGGTTGAAACAAAATCTTGGTGGTCCAATGAAAAATTGAAATGGCAACTTTTTTTTTGCCTGGGCAGTTTATTTGACTTCTGTGAAGTATTTTGGCTAGAGAAGCCTGGGTCCTTGGGTCCAATCAAAATGCTCCTGACATTTGAGTGTGTAAGATGCTGGGACTAACAAGTTTGTGAGCTCACCTGTGAACATTCTGGTTCTCTTATCTCCCAACAGACACCTACTTCTTCAGTGAGAATGAGGTCACACCCGTAGATTACTTGGAATTCAAGCACCACAACTACAAGGAGATGAGACAGGTATGACCCCCATGCAATCAAGAAAAGAAGCAAGTGACGCTGGACTGGGCAGGGATCTGGATCTTTACTGAGGGAAACAGAATTTATGGGAGACTGCCTCATCTTTACCCAACTCAGAGAGCTCAAACTAAGAAGCATGAAAATACCAGATATTTTGTGGAGGCATGGCTATTTATACAAAAGCATTCCAAACCTTGGTCACTCTCCCATGCAAGACCACCAGTATTCCTTCTCATCGACCCAACTTTGGATCTCATGAAAGGGTTCTGCTTGGCATAATACCAACGACTCCTAGGATATCAGTGTCCAGGTAGAATTTAAATGGGTTACTACCACGGTCTGTACAGCTTAACATCTTACCTGAAGTCTCACCTCATCGAGCCCTTCCTTCACTTCCTGCAATTCCACCACTGCCTCTGTTGTCCCCACCCCACCCCAGTTAATGAAAGTGGTGAATGAGGAGTGCCCTAACATCACCAGGATCTACAACATCGGAAAGAGCTCCCAGGGGCTGAAGATGTATGCCATGGAGATCTCCGACAACCCCGGGGAACACGAGACAGGTACCATGCTGCAGGGACACCTGACAGGGGAACCCATGGTGGCGGCAGCTCAGAATCCCACACAGTTCATCTACACAGATCTCCCTGGATTCCTGCATCTGTGGAGATCACCTCCCTTTACAGAACAACATCGACATAGCTGTCACCCGAGTAGCTGTCACCATTCCACATAATCACTAACTACATGCCATGTCTGTTATACTGAGTGAAACGGGTGTGGATGTAGACCCTAAGCGGTGCTGAAGTGAGGCTGATTGCTCTCTGGCAGGTGAACCCGAGTTCCGGTACACGGCTGGTCTCCATGGGAACGAGGTGCTGGGCCGGGAGCTGCTGCTGCTGCTCATGCAGTTCCTGTGCAGGGAGTACAACGACGACAACCCTCGAGTGCGCCGCCTGGTGGACGGAGTGCGCATCCACCTAGTGCCTTCGCTCAACCCTGACGCCTATGAGCTGGCCTATGAGATGGTCAGGAGGCGGCTCTCTGCACATGCATCCTCAATGTCATTTTCAGCTCAGTTTTTGCTGCAGTGTGTCAGCTAAGTAAGACCCTCTTTTGTCGTTTCTGTGGCCCAGGGCTCTGAGATGGGCAACTGGGCTTTGGGGCACTGGACAGAAGAGGGCTACGACATCTTTGTGAACTTCCCGGACCTCAACAGCATCCTGTGGGGGGCGGAAGACAGGGGCTGGGTCCCCCGTTATGTGCCTAACCATCACATCCCCATCCCAGAAAACTACCAATCAGACAATGGCTCGGTGGGTGTGAGTGTGGAACAGGGGAGCAAATGGGAATCAAAGAGTTTATAGCTCTGATCTGGGCTGACAGCATGGACTTAAATGGTTCTTAACCAATCATTTCAGAAGCTGCAGTTATAGACCTACAGTGATTGGTCATTTTTGAAATGCTCTTTTTATTTATTCAATTTGGTCACAGATCTCAATGTCTGTTGTGTGCATGCAACTGTGTGCTTCTCAGGTTGCTGTGGAAACGCGAGCCATCATCGCCTGGATGGAGAAGCACCCATTTGTGCTGGGGGCCAACATTCAAGGAGGAGAGAAGCTTATAACCTACCCCTTCGACATGCAGCGCCCTCCCAAGATGACAACGAGGAGCCATGACGGGAGGGGCAGGGGGGGTCAGGAGGCAGAGGAGGAGATCAATGAGGAGGCCTGGGCCCGGGCACAGTGGCAGCGAGAGGAGGGGCTGAGGGAGACCCCAGACGACGCTATGTTCAGGTGGTTGGCCACATCCTACGCCTCCAGCCACCTCACCTTGATGGAGACCTACCGTGGCTCCTGTCACACTGATGATCTCACTACTGGCCAGGGCATCATCAACCGTGCCAGCTGGAAGCCTGTCGTGGGCAGTAAGTACAAGAAATTAGCAAAATCTCACCTTTGCAACCTTGACACGATGAAAGCTGAAAACCAATTGTGTAAACCTAGAACCCTTCACTACATTAATTACATATCATTTTATACATACAGTGTCATGCTGCAGCCTTCAGGCGGCACTGTGGCCTCATACCCCAAGGTTGGGTGTTGTTCCCAGTCTAGGTGCTGTATGTGTAGAGTGTATATGTCATGGTCTATGTGGGTAGATCTGATGTTGCCCATAGTGTGCAAACTACTGGACTCCCATTTAGACTGTCCCATGCCCTGCACCAAGTTTCCTTGGATGCTTTCCAGTATTACAACGACTCTACTGGATAAGTGGTCATGGATGGACCACATGTTCTCGGAAAATCCATAGATTATTAGACTAGACCACAACATAACACAGGCATTAGCCTTCATGAAGTATGATTGGGGCCTCCAATACACTACAATACAATACAATAGAACACACTTACAATCTCTGCCTAAGCGAATTGGTCAATTGGGCGAGGAGCCGTCCCCTTACCGACACTTACTGGTAGTGGGTTTGTATCAACCATCTTTAGATATTGTTTTAATGTCACTTTTGCACCATTTATAACATTTTTACTATATTTATAAATAAACAATAAAGTGCACATTTATAGACAAAATATGTAGTCTTGGAGATCGCAAACGCTAGTGTAGTGGATACTGAGTGACTGTGGGATTGAGACTGAGACTTAGAGGGGTTAATGTGAGATGAGATGCTTGATGCTGAGACGCCATGCTGTCGTTTCCACGACCAAAGTTCTCGTACAGCGTACGATGCTGAGTGGTCGGAGAGCTGATCGTAAGTCCAGGTGGTCGTTAAACAGGTTGGTCATTAAGTGAGGAGTGTCTTTGCCCACATTATATGACCCTTTGATACTTTAGCTCGTAGCTGCACAGTAAACACAGTAAGTTAACCCCCTAAGGGGGTACCTTTTGGTCTGTCCAGGGCTACACCACGCAGCACTTGGCTAAAACAATCCCTTTCATCTCTCAGGCATGAATGACTTCAGTTACCTGCACACCAACTGCCTTGAGCTGTCCGTCTTCGTGGGCTGCGACAAATTCCCCCATGAGAGCGAGCTGGCCCACGAGTGGGAGAACAACCGCGAGGCCCTGCTGGTCTTCATTGAACAAGTTAGGAAGGCTGCAGTGATAGCGCTGGGCTAATCCCTGCAGGGCTGGCTACTTTTTATTGCTGACAGGGTCTGATAAAATCTGACGTAAATCGCTGCTGTTACAAGGATTTCCCAAAAGCTATGCAGCACTATGTCGACCTTTCATTCCTGTGAATGTACAGTAGAGCTATTTTTCTTTGAAGAATTATGTTCTGTAAATGCACAGTTTAAAGGAACCAGATGTTACAGATGTTTACTGGCCGAAGATTATTCAATGTTGTGCAGCCATCAGTATATTTACTATATAGAAATTATTTGCTTTAAGCAGATAAACATCTCCATGTGTTGCCAGGTGCACCGTGGCATCAAGGGCCTGGTAAGGGACATGGACGGAAACCCCATCGGCAACGCTACCATATCCGTGGAGGGGATCAAACATGACGTCAAAGCAGGTGACGTGAGCGTCTGTTCTGTTTGTAGCTTATCGGCATTGATCCAAGGTTGGATTCCCGGGCTCTCATTTATCAACCGTGCCTACAAACAGTTTTGTGCATAAACCGTGCATCGCACATTTTTACGCATGGAATAGTATTAATCAGTTTCTTCCTGTGTGTAGAAATGTACGTATATTTACGAACACTCCCAACTATACATACGCACAAACCCATAATGACAGAGAAGCATAACTGAAGCAAACCGATCGGCACATAGGCTCCGCACAGACTCCCACTTAATATTCAGCCTTGACAAATAGAATAATATAGTTATGTTCATACAGAGTATGTGCAGGCGGGTCATGCTAATGAACAGATGAATATATATATATAGAGAGTTCAAAACAACTAACGTGTCTGGCGCAATTCATTTATGGCAACATTCACTCTTTGGTCTACTATAGCATACGACACACATTACTTGCCACAGCCAGTTAAACACAACCACAAAAGTATCTTACCTATCTCTGTTAGCCTGGCTTCATCCATGGGTGATGGAGCTGCACCACCTGGTAGGCAGTGGTGGGTACAACTAACCAAAAAGTTAGCTTCTATAACTGCTAACTCCACAGTCTAATTCGATAATACTAAACCAATAAACCACTAAAAATATTAGCAGAAGCTAACGATAACCAATATGTGTCATTTTAGGACTTATAAGCGTTTTTTGACATACACTTAAGTTGATATACACTTAACAGAACTAAATTTAGTGGAAGCTAACTGGTCCACTAACAGTTTTCAAAGTTAGCAGAGACACTAATCCTCTAACGCGAAAGTTAGTTTCGCTAATTAGCAGTTAGCGGATCAGCGGAACCCTGCCCACCACTGCTGTCAGGGATGTTTTGTTCTTGAATGGCAGCTTTTGTACCCAAAGCTGACACTGACGGGGTGTTTGGGCCACCCCTGTGGGCTGCGATCCTTTTTTTTGTGGTCATCTTCGCAGTTTCCAATTGTGCAACACGTTCTCCTATTTTTCGGTTTGACGTGTATTAATGCGGAAGTTATATTCCATATATGGTTTATAGAGGACATTTCTTTAGTCTTGCCGTGCACGCGCAGTCACATTTAAAATGCGTGTGATTTATCAACGTTTGTTTTCTCGTGCTGTTCATACACACCAGTAATACATACCAATTTGCCTGTACGTACCAGCGATTCATACACACACTTTTAGGATGACATGCAGATCTGTCTGCATGTCATCCATAGATTAATTTTCTTGACTCATTGTAAGAATTTGTGATTCAGAATATATTTATTTTGCCATTTTATTTTGTCATTTACGGTAATTTGGATTTTAATGACTCTTCATGCAAACAGCGGCAACGGGAGACTACTGGAGGCTGCTGAATCCCGGCGAGTACCGGGTGACCGCCCGGGCGGAGGGGTACACTCCCCAGTCGCGCCTCTGCCTGGTGGGCTACGACCAGGGCGCCACCACATGCACCTTCACGTTGAGAAAATCCAACTGGGATCGCATCCGGGAGATCATGGCAATCAACCGGAACCGGCCCGTTCACGTGCTTCAAGGAGCAGGCAAGCCTGCCGCTCCGTCAGGAGGCGGCATCGGCAGAGGGATCGGGAGCGGAATCAGGAGAGGCGCCGGGAGCAGCGTTGAGGGCGATGTCAGGAGAGGCACAGGGAATGGTGTTGTGAGAGGAGTTGGGAATAGCATTGAGAGAGGCGTTGGGGGCGGAGTCGGGAGAGGTGTTGGGGGCGGAGTCGGGAGAGGGGTTGGGGGCGGAGTCGGGAGAGGCGTTGGGGGCGGAGTCGGGAACCCCCAGCTGCGCCGCTTGAGGTTGCTCCAGCTGCAGAAGCTGCGGCAGCAGAGGTTAAGGGCAAACATGTCCACCACTCTCCCCCCCACCACCACTCAGCCCCCAACAACCACCCTGCCCCCTACCACCACCCTGCCTCCCACCACCACTTTGGAACTCCTGACCGACACCACCTACCCGTCCGTCACCGCCCTTAGTGAGCAGCTCCAGGACACATGGCCGACGCAGGACTATAACTTTGAGTATATCATAGACGATTACTGAGATTGGCTACAGTCACAGCGGGGTTAGCTGGGACCCCCTATGAATTAAAAATGCCTCAAAACACCAAAAATAAAAAAACATACAATCCAATGACACAATATCCTAAATACTTAACAAATATAGATTCAGCCCCTCAGACTTACACCTGAACAGTCAATAACCCTACACTCCTAAAAGTTATTGTGTCAGGGGACATTCCTGGAAAACAGAAGGAGGATTTAATTAATATGATAATATACTATATATATATAATATGTGTGTATGTATGTGAAATAAACTTAGCTGAATGTCCCACTGAGAATACAGAAACATCCATAATGCTTCTCCCTTGGTGGTTTTCATACCCACACATGTAGAGGAGCATCCTCGAAAGCCCCCCCAGCAACAGGACACACAGTCTGCTGAGCAGAGATGTCTGCCTGTTCAGTGCAGCTTCAGAGGATAGATAATAGCTCATCCTCTCCAGGATGTAAATACAAAAAGGTTTTTTTTTCAGGCCCAAACCATGAATGTACCTAAAAAACAAAAAATGTACAAACCAGTAAAACTGATTACAGGAGACCAACTTGAATGGAAATGTTGCATTCAACCAGTACTAGATCTTGTCACAAATCCAAAACAGAAGTTTCTTCTTTGCTTCACAGTAACCCTGCCTTCTTATCTGATGCTTTTCCAAAGCCAGACAGAGTGGTAGTAAAAAATAACAGTGGTTAAGGGTAGTATCTCACTTATGTCATTTTTACACCAGAGCGGTGTGGAAAAATGAAATGACTCCAATGATGAGCATGCCTTACTTTTTATTGGTGGTTTTCTGAAATGCTCATTAAAGTACTGAGAGAAATTTTACATTTTGGATTTGTTGGTTGGTGTGTTTTTTCTGGGTGGCAGATTCAAACCACCCCACCCAGTTATAGTCACATTTCCTGGAATCTGAAACAACAGTTAAAAAGATGTGTGATTTATGTGTTTAATGCACAGACTGGCTGTTGTTATTGAAATGCAATCTTCTCTTGTGTTAATTATTTGCTCATTACATACACAGTTTATTGGATGCATGAAATAACTGAAAAAAAATGTTAGTTGTTATACTGTAGTGACATTGGAGAGGAGAAAAATAACAGTCTACACTGATAGATTTTTCCAAAGAACCAGCTCAGCTGTGAGTAAATGGAAGGTTGATTTGAAGGAGCCCCCCCCCACCCCCCATTGCCCTGCAAATTAAGGTGCCTGGAGGGTGGGGTGAAATGGGGACTGAGGGGGTGAAGACGGGTTTAAGAAAATGGTGGAGAGGAACAAAACAAAGATATGAAGGAAACTCATAGGCAACCAAACTGAGTATTGAGTCTTGGGAAAGGATGTGAATGAAGAATTCGGAAACAGGATGTGTTTATTGTCAATATTTAATCCAGTTTCACAACCGTATTTACAAAACATCATTCTCAAATGCTGGTCCTACAATACTTCAAGATCATAGACCATATAATACAAAATATAACAACCATTTTTGTGGATTCAGATTGCTGAAATACCATCTCCTGTTTGATAAACAAATCGTATTTACTGAATTCCAGTAAGATTACATAATCTATCTAACACAGAAGGCTTACGCTTCAAATGCAGTACTGTACAATATCCTGCCGGCTTTTCCTGCAAAGGCAGAGTTAACAAGCATTAGTAGAAGTGACAACTTTAGCAGATACACAGATAAACATGTAGAAAACATTCAAGAAATTAAATAAACAATAAATAACAGTGTTCTGCTGCATTAACAAGGACTGTGTCTGGAGCTACATAGAAGGACATAGTAGCAAGATTTTGTGCCTGAAAAACATCACTTTTTAGGATCCTCTTCTGAATCTTCTTATATAAATCGAGGGTCAGGAAAGAGAATTCCTTCCCACAACAACCTAAATCCTCCCGCACAGTAACGACTCCGCTGGAGAACAGTGAGGCACAATCCATTTCATAGTCCTCTTCCACCCCCAAGTGGCAGGAGGCTGAAAGGCACCCTTTTAGCAGCGCATCACGTGGCTGCCATCTTGGAAGCCACCGCAGAGATTAGCGCCGCCCCTCGCCCGCTCGCTTCTTCTGATTGGATGAAGGTGATGTCGCACCCAGGTGTCAGTTCCTGGACAACCGCATGAAACTTCTCCTGAAAACTGGGGTGGGAATTTCACATCAGGATCGGAAAGAGAGAACATTTGGGGGAGCTTAAAGTACAATATTACTGATGCTGTCACCAAAATGCTTGACGTCTGGCTACAAACAATCCTCCATCAAAAACCAATGACACGTAGCTTTTTGCTGCCTTGCTTACCTCGGGTGCAGTTTGTAGACGGAGCCGTCGATGCCCACGGTGATCTCCAGCAGCTCCTGGCAGCGGCTTTCCCGCATGCGGTTGATGATGCCGGCAAGCCCAGCCGCACACATGCGGGCGGACCGCGTAGAAACACGCTCGCACGCCAGTCGCACGATGTCGCAGTCCAGCTCAGAAGGCATCAGTCCCAGCGTCGTCAGGACGTTGTATATCTGCTTCCTGTCACCACAGTCACTGTCAAGAGAGCAAACACTTCTTATAATGAAGCCCTGTAACGTAATTATAGGATGTATGGTACCTGGTAATAGTACATCTATAATAAATTATAGTTTAATGTGGAATAGTTTATATAACTATTTTCAATTAAGGCTTCTTGTTAAAAGGGAAAATACACAAATAAACAAAATTAATAAAGATTGTTTTGTTTTCTTTTTGTTTCCGTAAGTAATACGTTCAATACGTACAACTCCATTATCTAGATCAGTGTTTCTCCACTCATTGTCCCTGGAGACCCCCAAACAGTCCGCCATTTTTGCACCCTCCCACCTCCCAAGACACCAGTGTTAGGTATTTGGTGTTCTTGATTGGCTGGGAACTGTGAGGGAGCAAAAATGTGGATTGTATTGGGGTCCCCGGGAACTGGGTTGAGAAACTCTGGTCTAGACCTTCAACAATAAAACCAATAAGAAAAACAGAATAAGACAAAGAGGAATATGGAAGAGGGTATCAACACAACTGCATTTCCTTTTAAAGCAGGACATGCCAGAAATGTAGAGAGATCATAAAACACAAACGTTTTTAAGTGTATGAATTCTACTTCCGATATAAATTGACAGCCCAGAAAAAAATTATCTCTTGATGATGCCAGAGAGTGAAATTTCTCTTAAAGGCATCAAGGTGAACACAGTCCAATGGAAATGGAAGCGCTACGATGAACGGAGGTTTGGTCATGAGGACTCTGCTCCGCTTCAGTCCTGGGGGTCTGCTGGGTGGTCCGGTCTCGGCTTACCTCTCGATCTGTGACACGAAGCGGGTCTCGAAGCTGCCCTTGGTCCTCAGCTGGTCAGAGGCCTCGCCGTGAAAGAGCAGGTCCTCGTTGACCAGCTTCAGCAGCACCAGCCGCACCAGCTCGCCCATGTACTTCCCGCTGATGATCTTCTCGAAGCTGCGGGTGAGGAATTGCGTCACAAGGAGAGAAGCGATGCGTCAAACACGCCGCCTTCGCCATATGCCACCCCGGCCGCTATTACGGTGCTTAGCAAACATCCATTAGCGTCGCGGCCCGTAGGTCTGCGGTCCGCGAGCCAGATTGATGGGGGCTTTATGGCAGCCTACTGACAGGACGTCATAAAAAACAACCTGGCTGCCAGGAAACAATGCGAGAGCCAACAGAGGGAAGGATCAGCTGAGGTGAGTTAGCCTGATGGACACCTCTGGACAAAGGTTTGGTCTTCTTAGGAACACAAAACACATGGCTTCCTGTCCTCTAATTGCACCCTGAAACCTGTTTGCGTGAAGTTGAACTGGAGATCATGCGTTTTAACATGGATTAATGTGCACTGAACTTGCAGAATACAAGGCTGTCAGTGCTAGATGTCCACGGTCTCTGTCCTTTGTGTGACGTGTCCATGTGTTTTGGATGAAAAGAATGAAGATGTATGTGGGTTTGTGTGTTGGGAGAAACCAATGGAAATGTACACGGACATGTCAGAAGATGTAAAATAAGAAAGTGGAGAAAAAGTAGCCCAGGAATGCGATGGGAATGACTTACAGCTGCTGGCCAGGGTTGAGGGACATTTCATCTGCCTTGCGGTCGTACTCCAGGCGAAACTCCTCCAGCTCGCCATTGTCCCCAAACGCTCCCCACTCGGTGTTCACACACATGCACCCCTCGTCACCCTCCACCAGCTCCACCATGTTCATCTCTTCCATGTAGCATGCATTGCACCCGGTGCCTAGGAGGAACCCAGCCAGTCGGCACTTAACAAGATGTTGGGTGAAGCAATTTCCCATGATGCCCCAGGGCATACTCCAAGATCAGCCACTTACCTACAATCATGCCAACTTCACAGTTGCGGTTCTCATAGTAACAAGAGATCATGGTTGCTACGGTGTCATTCACCATGGCGACCACGTCCATCTCGAAGTCCTGATAAAAACAGATTTCAGTCACTCAGTACATCTAATAGGATAAGCTGTTGGTGCAGGATGGATGGATGGATGGATTTTAAACATTCCAGTTGACTTTGCTAGTTAAAGTTTAACTACATACATCAGCTGACCAGCACTAGCTGACTCACCCCTCTCCTCTTGATGGCATCCCGCAGAAGTCCCACTACGTTGTTGCCCTCTGCTCCCGAGGCTTTGAAACCCTTGGTCCAGTTCAGCAAGATTCCCTGGATAAAGGTTGGGAGAAGGGAGCAGGGGATACGTCACGGCCATGGCTCCTGTTCCTCAGAGTGGAAGTGGCAAGCCACTGCACCCCTCACTGCACCCCTCAATGCACCCCTCACTGCATCCCTCACTGCACCCCTCACCGCACCCCTCAATGCACCCCTCACTGCATCCCTCACTGCATCCCTCACTGCACCCCTCACCGCACCCCTCAATGCACCCCTCACTGCATCCCTCACTGCACCCCTCACTGCACTCCTCACCTTGTCGATGTCTTCATGCCGCACAGGGAAGGAGAAGGTGAAACCGAGGGGCAGCTTCTTGTGCTTCAGCTGGTGTTTAGCCAAGAAGTCAGAGATGCGTTCAGCAATGTAGTCAAAGAGCTTCACAGGGCGACAGGGAGGGAGTAAGAGAGACGGAAGGTCAACAACCAGCGCTGAGGAGTAACGGCGCCTATCAGACTAACTGGCTCTGGCCCAAATCGCACCATTTCTGCTGTGCCGGTCATGGCGTCCTCCGGGATTGAGTACATCTGTTGCTTGGTCTCCAGCTTCCAGCCGGTCTCCTCATCCTCCCCAACTTTCACCAGCATCACTCGAAAGTTTGTCCCCCCAAGGTCCAGGGCCAGGAAATCTCCCACCTCTGTGAGGAACACCTCACCGTCAGTGACATTGATAATGCAGGTTCAGTACTCCTGTACCTGCTGTGGCCATACTGTGGCCCTGAGGGGCTGGTGGAGGGGGGTGGTACGTACCCGAGCCCTCGGGGGTGGAGCGCACGTAGGTGGGAAGCATTTTGACGCTGGCCTCCTGGTGGGTCTCCAAGCGCAGCCCCCGCTCCATCTCTCGCTGCAGTCGACGCATGACCTCCTCCAGATCGGCCTTCTCCAGGTTGAACTCGGACAGTATCTGATCCACCTGGGGCAGCCACCGGTTCAGGGGTTTTCATTACACGTTCTTTCCTCATTTTTTCCTTCTGTTTCCGCTATAAATACACTTTGAATCCCTTTATGTTATCTCTATATCATTAAGTGGGTATGGAACATGGGTGAAAGGGTGAACAAACATGCATTAGCCAACTTATTCCAAAAAAAAGCAAATTCAGAGATATATCAGCACTAACGTTCTTGCACTAAACATTCCATCAGGTTGACTTAGCTACTAAGCTCAGATCAGTCTCGTCCACGGTGTTGTGTCAGGGGCACGTTTTCCTGTGACCGACTGAGGGTGAACAGTACAGACGGACTCCCCCTTACCATGAGGACTCTCTCCACCAAGGAGCTGCGTCGGCGGGCCAGCCTCATCCGCTGAGGGCGGCAGGAACGGGCGCAAGGCATGGTCGCGGTGAAGAATGTGCCGGAGAGTAAGCAGAGCTGCTTGAGCGCTGACAGGGCCGACGGTACCGTGTGGCTGCAGGTTCCCAACATTTTATTCTGCTTGGACGATGGGAGGAGGGGCCAGGCTTCCAGTAATATTCAGGCACACGAGGGCACACCTACATCACACTCGTTTAGCCACGCCCACTCACCACACCATACCCAGATTTACACACCATAGCCCTGCGGTCAAGGCCGTGCCTTATCATACTGGGTAAGCCTCTGATCTCGGGTCAGATTGCCACAGAGTCAGGACATGCTGCCAAGAGAGAGTGCTGAGGAGTTATTTTTAGAAAGTTCATTTATCTCATCATTCATCCCTGACCCTTAACCCCGAACCTGATTCTATTTTTGGTGCACTGTTACGAAAACGTTTCTAATGTTAAAAAATGACCCAAATGGGTCATTGAATGCAGAAATATGCTCGCATTTAAAAAATTCCTTTAAAACTCATTGGTCACCGATCTGCTAAAAAAGTGCATTATATGAAAAGTAATAAGTGTTGTGTTATACAAAAACAATTGCTTATACATGTAATACAAAAAGTGTGTCCATGATCAATAATAGCAAATATGCTGATGCTTGTTATTCTGAAGGAGGTGCCCTTAATGTATATAAATCGAAATGATCGCAAAAAACTTTACAGACAGAATATGCAAGAAAATATGTTGCAAAATATATCAGATTAGGTCTAGCCAGTAAATTGACATAATAAAGCTTCTTGAATAGAGTGCATGTTAGTTATGGATTTACTTCAGTGATGAATAACACCAAAGCGGGAGAGAAAAGGCAATTTATATTTCCTGTCCGGTAGACAGCTCTGTGTTTTCCCGTTAAAACAGTGTTCATCTTTAGCAGTTTCAAATCAAAGGTTTCTATAAACTCCTCAATGGTGGCTTCAGTCTTTGGCCTTGATCAAAAGCGATTACTCTGTTTGTTCTGGTCAATGTCCTGTCCTGTAAACCTGAGGTGATGTAGTGTGAAGTTAAAAGTGAAAACTGGTGTTCAATATATATTATTTTCTCTGTATATTTCATTATTTAAAAATATATTAATTTCAACATCTCTGCTCAGCAATGGCCGGCATTGTGTTCCAGACTAATTTCCTGGCATCAGAAATCAGCACAAGCAGACAAATGAGTAACACATTTTATATGCCATCATACGTAATGTATTATTTTTTTTTTTGTAATTTACCTTGATCATTTACATGAATTATATGTTCTTTTATATTGTTTTAATATAGATCTGTTATTTATTATGTGTTTTATTTTGTTCTTCTTTGCTGTTTTGTTTTATCTATTTTTCTTAATTTATTTACTGTACAGCACTTTGGTCCTGTACAGGTTGTTTAAAGTGCTTTATAAATAAAGCTGGATTGGATTGGATTGGATTGGATGAATGCATACCCAGACTTCAAGTATTAATGAAACAATCCTTTTGAACAGGTAGATAAAAATAAATCTCATTAACCTGTTCCCTGTAGCCTCCATCCCCGAGTGTGTGATCACTAATAGCCTGCTCCTCTAGCTTGCTGATGACCTCATTCCAGGTGTCAGTCATTGCATATGTCACTTGCTAGTGCTTCTGTTGGCTGCTTCCGTGATAAGTAGCCTGTAGTGAGTCTGCATGTTACTGCCACATTTCTTTGTGTTTGGTTCATCCCTCTAGTGTTTCGCTGTCTTCTTTTAACCCCCCTGTGGTCCCTTTTGGGTTTGCAATGACCTCCCTTGTCTGTAAGCTGCCCAGTGGATCGTTGACCATTCTGCCCCTACATGACACCCCAACCTGATCTTAACCACGATCAACATCTTGTTCTGCATCCTAGGGTGCTCTGGTACCAGGTGCACTTATGAACACTCTTATGTTTGAACATGGTATTCACTATGGACAGACCGTGGCCCAGGTGGATGGGTTCAGATCAGGTAACCCATTTCTCCCAATCACACCCTTCCAGGTTTCACTGTCATTACCCACATCAAAATAATAAAAATGAAATATGGATTCTTTTATTTTCTAAGAGGAACCATAGAATAGATACAACAATCAGTGCCTGATCCCTAAAGTCAAAGGAAGGTGACCCTCTCATTCACTGGAGTGAACTCCAACGTTCTGGCACCCAACTGGTGGCCTATGAGTAGACCCACATGGCGCCTCTCACCAAGCTCAATACCAGAGCAGAATGGAGTCCAGGTTCTCCAGGACCGTGGTTCCAGTGCCCAGGCAGCACGTTGAACAGATGTAGTAGCTGATGATCGGTCCGCCATGGCCCCTGCCCTCAAACGCCACTAGATCTATAGGCCCCCCACGGCCTCCCCTGCAGGTGGTGGCGGGAACCACAGAATATTTTGGGTCTTCCCGGCCGGGCCCAAGGGGAGAGACCTGGCCACCAGGTGTTTACCTATAAGCTCCCTGGAGGGGGGGGGTCACATAGTCCTTTTTGTTATTTTCCATAAGGGTCTACGTGAATTGCACTTAGCCTGGCCGGTCACCTAGGACCAGTTTGCCCTGGGAGACCTTACCAGAGGCAACTGCCCCAGACAACATAGCTCCTAGGATTACAGAGGCACACAAACCCCTCCACCATGATAAGGTCAGGGTGTTCAAATACTTACGCAACTCTGCTTTTGAGACTGCATTTCACTGTTAATATATACACCTACAATATTCAAGATAATTAGACGATTATTAAGTATAATAATTGCTATTTCGTTGTTTACGCCGTCTGTTTTAATATAAATTTCTGCGTGTAATTTATTTTTCTAGGCTTGGGCTGAAGGTGTCATTCAGCATGAATGATACTAATAAAACGCGATTATAGCAACTTAAAAATACGCATTAGAAACCACAAATATGACAACATGGCAGACTGTGGTAATTTATTAGCTGCTATTCCGCCTTTTCCCAGCACAGTGAGAAGGCGGAGAACGTTTTATATAATCATCTCCTGATCTTTATAATTTCTCCACGTTGCTTGACATGTACCTTTGTTCTGTTTTATTTACTTTCTAATATTTTTATCAGACAAAGAATTTTCAGCGACAAGGTCACTCAACAGAATTTGATATGAAGCTGCAGACTAAGCGTTACAAATACTACACTAATGGCTAGATGGTCTCAGATTGCTTTGTACATGGAAAACAGTAATAAAATCTTCAATTATTTATTAAATACAATATATTTTTTTCCTGAGTAATATGTGTGAACACGTGGATTTAGACATTCATAAAGTGTGCATTCACACTAATTCTCACACTTAATAGGCTTACGTATTGGCGTATAACTCATTGCATTTGTTTCACAATCCTAATAATTTAAATCAAGGTTTAAGAAACTCGTGGAAGGGAATCAGTTACTGGTAGTCGCGTACACTGGTGGAAAATCCCAAGTTCTCTCATTATTTATGTAAACCCAAACACTGAGGAAACCCGGATGTCTGCCAAGTGCCTCTAAGTGGACGATTATCACGGTTGGTCAAACTCAGTGAAAGCTGCAAGTTTGCGTGCCGGCCCATGTTAATTTAGTTAATTTAGATAATACCATGACCCAATATACCAGACGGAACAAAGCGTGTTAAAACAAATTTAATATTTAAAGCGATTGGTTCACGCTGTGCAGAATAACTTTATTAACGCAGAAATGAAAAACGACCCCGAAATTCTGTCTCATGTTGTCTGTAATTACAGTTTCTAGTCTCAACTCGATTATTTAGTACTCCGCATTTAAATATGTGTATGCACGTCAATACGCAAGTGATATGCAAGACAATTTGACTGATTTTGAAAGATTGTTTCCTTAGCCTTTGGTCGTGCGAATAAACAAAGGTTTCAGTATTTGCTTGGACATTACAACCTATTACTATAGCAACCTACGTAGGTCTGTCAGGGATGAACTGCCCAAGCCATTAGCATGGAAACTCAGGATTCACCGCCTTCGAATAATGATAACGCAATAAATAGTAAACTGGAGGAACGAAAGAAAATCTGAAAGAGACATAATAATGATAAGATGCTGCACAAAAAATGAAAAAAAAAAAGCAAATATATGAACTTACATCCTTTTCATGACATACATACATCATGAACGTGTTATTTAGTTACCTGTAATTTTATTTATTTATTTTATTTTATTTTATTTTTTTGGGGGTATTTTGGTTCATGTTTTATTTTGTGTTGCCCTCTCCATTTGTCTCCTAGGTCGTATTTCCTTGCTTGTCCAGCACTTTGGTCAGCTGTTATTGTTGTTTTTAAAGTGCTTTATAAATAAACTTGACTTGACTTGACTTAAAAACAGAATTATTCAAATTTAAATGGATATTCATAGCAAACCATCGATCTGAATTAGTTACAAACTTTAATGCCAACATTTCTTTTTAAGCCACTGTCACAATATTAAGCGTTATTAAATTCGAAATGTAGGCCTAAGTTAATTTAAAGAAATAAAGACAATTAAATGCGTAGGAATCTCTATAATCCAATAAAATGATTGTATTTATTGCTATACCAACGTTTCTTTCAAAAACGTTTTAGTTCAATTTATATATGAACATACGCGTTCAAATTAGTTTATATTTGTGAATGCTTACTGTTATAATGTACTAAACGAGACTAAACCTGGAAGCTGACGTTAGAAAGAACTATTAGTTAATAGCAGGTCTACGTTATGAATTAATTAATAATAAATGAGTAGCAGCAGTAATGGCAATAATGTTACTACATAAAACAAAACATACAAACTACTGATTCATGTACCATGAGTAATTTCCCTATTAATCATTCAGTTTGTAAGGACAACTCTCAAACTGTCCGGAACTATTGACGCGTGTATGTGTTGTTGGTCGGAATCTTTGGCGTGAGCGCGTCTTTCCGCTTTTGACGTGGTCCGGCAAAAAAGGAAAAGAAGGGAGTTTCTGTTTCCTATCCGATTGACTGTCTTTGGACTTTTAGTGAGTGATTGGAGTAATTGTCAGTTGAATCGTTTATTTTTTTATTTCTATTTCTGTATGTTTTTTTGCTTCTTTTGTTGCTGAAGTGTCCTCGCACCAATATCAAGTGTTTAATCTGTTCCTCTCAGGTTCGGAGTTGACTGCTGAAGGCGTGAGAAAAAGGTAGCTAGGATTTGGGGCGACCAGCTGCATTTCTATCTTAATAGCAGGAAAAATAACACAGTTTAGGCAAATTTAGTGCATGCCGTACAAAGGACTAGTGACATGCTTTAGCTGGCCTTTTTAACAAGGTGTTTGGCAGACCACTGATCTGACTAAGTATGGGCGTAACGTTGTATTTTTGAAGGAACCTGCAGCGTTAAGCGTTTTCCCAGAACTGTTGTTCTGTTGGCTTACCAACATAATGTAATTTGCATTTGATCTAATTTAGCTGTTCTTAATTTGTCCTGAATACTTGTTTCGGTTTCGTTCGTCAGTCTTTCTGACACATATGACTGATGATCACGAAGCTATTACTATCGCTGATGTATATTTAAAAAGTTCATTGATCCATTTCGGTTCTGTCGTTCCCTTCATATAAGTTTGTAGTAATAATCAAGGGCGATGCTAGTTAAGATAAGATTGGGAAGTGGAGGACCCTCATTTATCCAGTTCTAAAGTTCAGTAGTGCTTCTTGAGAATCACTAGTTAGGAAATAATCAACAATTTAATATAACTGATTTTGCGAGTGTGATTTTATTTTGGTCCGTTGCCATTGGGGGACATTTTAGCGATCGCGAGTCACTGCTGCATGTGGACAGGCGACACTTGGTCTGAATATCACTTTGTTGATGCAGGAGCTCCCGGGGGGCGCGAGCAGAGTCAACATGAAGCTGTACAGCCTGAGTGTCCTTTACAAAGGAATTAATAAATCCAACTTGCTCAAAGCTGCGTATGATCTTTCTTCCTTCAGCTTTTTCCAAAGGTCGAGGTAGGTGGTACAGTCCATGCTGTCTTATCTGTGTTATCTATAAAAACAGCCTTAAATAATTATGCTGACTCTGTATTGTATGGTTGTAGGACTGATGAACTTAAGTCATTTATAAAGATCTGCCTGTTGGGTGATTTTCTAAGCCTCTGTATTCTGCGTTCCCTCTATTGTTATTGTAGCTGAAAATGGGCAGGTATAGGAGCCAGACACTAGCTGTGTATGTGACAGCAGCCCTATTGTTTCTATCAGCTGCTCTTATCCATTAAACATGAAGCTTTAAGTTGATAAGTCTGTACCCTGACAAGAGCAGATTGCATCATTCATATGTGCTGTTCAGCGTGCAGGAGTTCATGACGTTCACAAGCGCCCTCATCGTAGAACGCTCCTCGACTGGGACACGCTCCTCCATCAAGGAGCAAGGTAGGGGATGGGATGTCGTCCTCCTTCATGGAAAATGTTACCACAAAGATGCTCATGGTCTTAAAACCAGGTGCTGTGGGAACATCCCCCAAACACACACACCTTTTTGTTTTGCATTATTATTATTATTATTATTATTATTATTATTATTATTATTATTTATTACTAAACACATCAGTTTATTTGTTCAGGATTTGGGGTGATTTTCTCTGGTGAGAGATGAAAGGAGATTCCCTCAAGAAAGAAAATGTTTGGATCATGGGAAATGGCCTAAAATAACGTC
Source organism: Gnathonemus echidnorhynchus (assembly GCA_026776725.1). NCBI lineage: Eukaryota > Metazoa > Chordata > Actinopteri > Osteoglossiformes > Mormyridae > Gnathonemus > Gnathonemus echidnorhynchus. Next base: position 29,686,514 of record JAODJU010000119.1, on the reverse strand, counting down.
TTTTTTATCTCTGTACTGGGTGCTTTGAGACATTAATCTAGGTTTCAGAGTTTTTTCCTTTATAATCACTGGAAGGGGAGGGATTAAATTGCAGGTCTTCACTAGAGCTTGTCTCCGTGTGACTTTGGTGTTTCCTCATTTAATGAATGGTACCATGCTTTGGGTGACATTAATCCATGGCTGTCACTTGCCGGTGCTTAGAATTCAGGCTGCAGCAGTAGTGATTCTGATTTAGATTGCAGGGTTTCTCTGCCTGGTCTTTAGACTAAACGGCTTTAGATACATTATTGTTAACTTTCTCCCATAGCTGAGAAAATGGCATATTCTGTTTGTAGAATTAAAATGATGTGTTCTCCCTTTTTTGGTCTTTGCTGTAAACCCTACTTATCTGCTTAGGGCTGCTACGACACACTTCTGGGGGAGGGTGCTGATGATAAGCCTATGAGCTTTTGACAGTTGTTTTCTCCTGCCAGAGTACCTGTGCCATGTGTACGTCAGGAACGACTCCCTCGGTGGTGTCGTGATTGCGGACGGTGAATATCCCTCGCGGGTGTGCTTCACCTTGCTGGATAAGGTGTGCGTCCATAGCTCAATGGCATTCTTAGATGTAGCAGTGATTGTTATCACACTGTCTTCATATTATTATTGTTATTATTAACAACAGTATTAATAATGTTTTTATCTGCCATTACATTTGCCTGCCTGTCTTATTAGTATTCTGCTGTTTTAAATTGCCTTTGCTACCAGGTCAGTAACACTCTGTTGGTGCTGTTTGTGAGACCCAGTCTGTTCCTTTGTGCTCTTTCTCAGGTGCTGGACGAGTTCTCCAGGCAGGTGGACAGCATCGACTGGCCGTCTGGTTCTCCAGCCACCATCAGCTACACGGCCTTGGACAGCTACCTCGCCAAGTACCAGGTGACCGGGGAGGGCGGGGCACGGGGAACACCGGGGAACACCCTGTGCTGTGTCACAGCCTCCTTCAGTCAGCTGACTTCATCGCCTCTTTCTGGGTGGTCGTTGCTTGGTGGCAGTGCCAAGCAGTGTGTTTCATTGTCCATTTTGTGGTTGTTAATCGGTTAAATTATCCAATTGTCCCAGAATCCTCGAGAGGCTGACGCTATGACCAAAGTGCGGGCGGAGCTGGATGAGACCAAAATCATTTTGGTGCGTTTCCCCAACTAATCGTACCCCTCTTTGTTTGTGTGCCTGAATAATGTATGGCTGCCACCTTTCTTTCTTTCTCTCTCTCTCTCTCTCTTTTTCTCTCTCTCTTTATTTCTATCTTTCTAGCCACTTCTCTCCCCTCCATCCTTCCTACCCATCCATATTCCCTCCTTTTTTACAGTGCTGCGTGTCTCTCTCCTCAGCACAACACGATGGAGTCACTCCTGGAGCGAGGGGAGAAGCTGGATGACCTGGTGCAGAAGTCGGAGCACCTCGGCACGCAGTCCAAAGCCTTCTACAAGACCGTAAGCGAGGAGGGCCGGTGTCGCACCATCTTACGTCTCGCTCGCACTCTTGAAGGCTGTGGTTAGGGTGGGCTTTTATTTTTCAGCTGAACAGTTACACATTACTGCAGGTTAAGGGTTGTTGGTTTCTGTTCCAGGACCAGATATTTTGTATCTTTGAAATGGATATTTCATCTGAAACTTAGCACTGATATTTAGCAATATATTAAATAATTTTTAGACAGCAGGTCCAGATGTTTTTGACTTGTTACTTTGAGATGTGCAGTTAGACCATGGTTTAACTTCATGTTTAACTGCGTTTGCGTTTGTGTGTGTGTCCATCAGGCACGGAAGCAGAACTCTTGCTGCGAGGTCATGTGATGGAGATGGACGGTCTCGCTAGGCCCTGCCCCCCCTCCCCTTCCCACAGATACCACCGTTACCGCGAAGGTCCTGGAAACTCGCAGCCAGTTCCGGGGGCTCGTGGAGCAGCCAGTCTGGGACTTAGCGGTGGACTGGTGGGAAAAATTTATATCTGAGGTCCTGGGTGAGGGTGAGGGGGGGTGGGGCACAGAGGGTGGGGGCAAGAGGCACAAAGTCAAACCCATAAACGAGGCTCAGAGCCTTAGAGATGGGCCTGAGTCATATATCATGCGTGTGCTTTGCTTCAGAATTGGTTTGGTGCAAAGCTGCTTGAGCGAATATGTGCTGTGAACGAGTCCCCCCCCCTTCACTCTCTTCTCGTTTCTTTCCACAATGTCTGTTGACTGGGTTGGGTGTTAATGTCATTGTGCCATTCAGTGGTTTATAAAAAAGCAAACTAGCCTTGTTCGGGTTTTTCTGGCCTTAATTATCCTGAATATTAGATAGGCATTCATTTAAAAAAATGGTGCTGTTGTCAAGCATAGGAAACTGTTGTCCTTAAGATGCAAATGTTGGTCCTTAATGTGGAGAAGGCACACTTCTGACAGTGGTGTATGCTTGCAAGCTACTGCTGTACAAGCGCAAGCTGCCTCGACAGACTTTCCCACCAGATGGCGATGTCTCCCTAGTTCTGTCACTAAATTGCGGTCCAGCGCGTATATTTTGATGTTAGGACCTCTGCACCATGTCGTAGCTTTAAACATCTACCAGGCATTCAGTATCAGTATAGCTAACAGCGTCCAAAACTAGGCAAGGGGCTAGAGCTTGGAGCTTTTTGAGAAACGGGGCAACCTTGGGTGGCGTTTGGGCTCTACCCCGAGAAGATATAGTGGGCTTCTGTGGACCATGACTTACACCAGGCTTTTAAAACGTCTGAAAAGCTGGTCTTCATGGGCAACTTTACTGAGCACTGGGCTACGATAGGTGACTCTGTGGTTTCTCACCACTTGGCACCAACAGTCCAGTCTTCTGCCTATGGTAAAACAGGTGGAAATAGTGCAGAACAGTATGCACATTAACCTATTCCACAATTATTATTATTATTCGTAAGAACGTCTGACTTCTAGTCTTGATGCTTGATTGAGCTGTTGTGAAACAGATGGATATTACATTTACTGAAAATTGTGGTTAATCAAATTTAGGATTTTTAACTTGTAATAAGTAACATTAGTGAGCTTATTATCTAAATGTTGTACTGACTGATTAACTGTAGACTGCTTATTGATGGTTAAACAACTAATTTAGTTTATATATAACCAGCACATCGACAAATACAGAACAGTCATGATTCACCAAAATCACGTTCTGATTCCATCAACAGCTCAGTTGAGCTTAATGATCAGCAGTGAAACCATCAGGTTTCCTAAGTGCCAGTTTAAGGGAAAATTACTTTCATTATAGCAAAATGTTCAACCTTTGATGCGTTTGCCCAGGCCGTCGTAAAAGCTGCTCCAAGATGGATGGATGGATTTTTTCCACTGACAAATAAAGAACAGAATTTTGTCATTAGATATGGAGGAATGTTAAACCTCATTTTCAATCGGTTTGGTTTATCCTAGTAGATAAATGTTAATGATAAAATCAGGACACAGGACAAATATCATCTACATTGGCAATTTTGCAAATATTCTCTAAATATGCATCCGTCCGTTAGGAAGAAACGGTACTGTTCATGTCTGTATAAAAATTGCCAAAGGAAAAACCTGTATTTTCCCGTATAACACGATTCCACACCGGCATTCATGTGGACTGCAGCACTTCAGCTTCCTTATTTCTGATGATTCTTTGCTGCTTCTTGGAGCAACTTGGGGTGCCAGTGTTGTAGGGAAAAAACATTATTTTTGAGATGCGTCTTAATGGTTAAAATTAATAAGGTAATTTCAGGAAAAATAAAGGCAATTTGAAATTCACTCCTTGAACGGTGAAAACGCATCATTTCAGGTTGTTTTTTAATAGTCTGTAGAGTGATTATGGAAATGTTTTGTGCATCTGATGCCTTTAATGCAAGTTTCATCTTCCCATTGGCTCAATGTGCTGGTATTTGGTGTGAGTGAGTCTCTTGGTGTCATTACACATTATACATGCGTCTTGGGCTTGTCTAAGACACTGCTGTAAAATGACCCATACCGCTCAATATGGCCTGTGTGTGTCCGTCTTCGCGTTTTTTGTGTTAACTTTGGGATTTGACCCCCTTGACAAAATACCCAGGGTTTTGCTTCAGGGCTTGAAAAATAGCTTGCAAATGCGTACGTACATTCAGGTTAAGTTAAATGCATAAATAAGCTCAAATTTTAGTATTTGAGCAGTATTTCTGTTTTCATATTTCTGTGGTTTTGTTTTAGCCCACTGTGCTTCTATTAAATATTTGACTCCCCTATTCAAATGACATCTAATGCTTTTCCCAGACTAATTTCTGCATATACTTGGCATTCCCAGCTCTGTTTGGGTTTATTTACAGGCTTGTGCTCAATGCAGCATTGAAAGTGGAATTGTAAGGAAATGTGACGTAACACACACTACCTTATTTGTACTTGCATCTCTAAATTGATTTATAGGGTCAACGTAATGTTTGGTATTAACTATGTAATGTGTCTATTAAATTTCCTTAAAAATTAAAACTACTTGTCAGAAATTTTTTGGCCTTGTAATGGTACCAGTGTGAAGCTGCTCATTCTGTAGTGGATCAGATGACATCCATGTGTCTCAAGATGGCCGCTTGTTCCTCCCAGGTCTTTTGTTGATTTGTCTACCTGCTTATTGTTTGGTGACGCTGCTAAGCACCCCCACACAGTCCATGTGGAGACGTGCCAAATTCTACTCTATGGTCAAATGCGATACTTTATTAATACGCTCCCCCTAACAAAGTGGGCACCCTGGGTTTGACATACCGCCCCCCTCCATCTTTTGTATAATAAAATTAATACACGTCCGCTTGTTTTCTTTTTTTTTTCCTCAAACATCTTTGGATAATTTTATTTTTGGTATTGCCTTTTCTTAATTGCTGTTTATGTACCTTGCAATCTTGTTTAAATAAAGGATATGAACTGTTTTAGGTTGGCTGAGTTTGTATAAGGTTTTTTTTTTCTCTGTTGGAAAATTGCATATATATTTACTGCTGTAGCCAGGTAGGAACTAAATGAATGAACTGAAATAAACATGCATTCTTTTAATAATAATAATAATAATAATAATAATTTTCCTAATTACATTTTGCATTGGGTTAAATACACATTATTGGCGAACTGTATAGTTATCTGGTATTTCAGTTATCTTAATGGACACATAGATGCTCAGATTTTACAATTTAAAAATGTAGTATTCAGTAATTTAATAATCTAGTACCAACCATTTATACATGTTTATACATTAATAAAGAAAAATTATAAATAAATGGTAATAAACAGTAACAGTGCAAAGAATGTCAGGTAAGGTATTGCACGGAATTCCATAGTAATGGTTCCGAAGTAAATAGAATTAATTACATGGTGGGTTTTACAATGTGCTGTATGAAATGTGTCTAACCAGTTCAGATCCATTCAGGCAGTTGGCTGCCCCCCCACCCTAGGGTGACTTCTTGTTGAGTCCAATGGTCAAAGGTACAATATAAGGACAAAAGTATTGGGACATCTGCCCATTGCACCTACAGGAACTTTTATGACATTCCATTCTAAATCCATAGGCATCCATATGGAGTTGCCCCCCCCCCC
>JAODJU010000119.1:29630571-29658971 GCA_026776725.1 Gnathonemus echidnorhynchus | reverse complement strand
AAATATAATTTTTTAAAAAACATACAGCAGCAGTGGGCTTGGAGCCTATCTGGGCATGAGGCAGAGGGACACCCTGGATGGGTTGCCAGTCCTTTGCAGGACACACACACTCATCACAATCTCACACTAGGGGCAAATTAATCAACCAACCTCCCAGGTTACCTGTTTGAATACATGTTTCCTGTACAACAATCAAAACTACTGAAAACACAGCAGTACAGATGCATTTTGACTGAGCCACCGGATTGTTTATATTAATATAATGAGTTATTGTTGTTTTAGTCAACAGCCCTTCCAAAGTGACTTCCCATTAGATATTGCTGGATAATTTATTGAAACTAAGGTTCGGGACTTTGTTCTAAGGCAGTGTCTTCCAGTCCAGTCCTCGGGGACCCACTGACGGTCCATGTTTTTTGCTCCCTCCAAGCTCCCTGCCAGACAGTCCACATTTATGCTTCCCCCCAGGCTACAGTCTGGCAGAGTGCTCAGAAGGAACAAAACATAGACCAGCTACAGGTCCCAGAGGACCGGACTTGGAAACACCGCTCTAAAGTACAACAGCAGAACCTTGTCTACAGGCTTAACTGGCACCTATGAGAATCCACTCCCTCATCCACTGCGGCCTGTTCTGTGTGTGTTCCTGTCGGACAGACCACCAGCCTGACGGAGGCATGGAGCGACGGGGAGGAGAGGGCCTGAGGGGGGGCGCGTGCTGACGGGACCCTGGAGAGAGCTGCGCCGAGGCGGCCGGGCTGGGGGAGCTGGGGGAGCATTTTGACAGCCACATCCACATGCTCCAACAAACACATGCTTAACAATAACAATCATGAGCAGCTAGTGTGCAGAAAAGAATCACCTGGGGATAAAAAAATAGGAGAAAATGTCATTGTCAAAAAAAAAAAATCAAGTATAACGTGAATTCCTGTAAAAACAAAACTTAATACCTGTATGCTTCTGTCAGACACCTAATGCTATGAAGTTTTGTGAGACAGAGGTCATTCACTGCTTTTAAAACTGTACAGAATTATTAAGGTGTAGGATATTCAGTGGCTGTGATTAATTCATAATTTTGTTTAGGCTTTTTATTATGAGTTTTTGGATTATGGTGTTGAGATACCAGGGCAGTTTAATGTTATTTTATTTTTTCCTCATTTAAATTGGGGAGGACTAATGTTTATTCAGTCGTTTTCTTAATTAAAACGTATATTTGTATGTGCACTCTAAGTGTCCAACCCCTGACGAAGCATTGGATTTAAACTATCCAGAACTTCTGCTATTTCTATATTAAAGTGCTCCAAAACAGCGGGACTATTTAGTCATTTCACCTTTTATGGGAACGTTACCACAAACATTTTGCCATTTTTTGGAAATGTGGACGTGTTGAATAAACTCATTTGATTGTGGTATGTTTATTTTATATATGTGGCACTTTCAGTATTCCACCAGTCAATGGATCCGAAACGATTTAATTACTCATCGAGAACTGCAGTGGTTCGTCTCTAGTTGTACCAGTTATAATATTTGTGGTAGATCCAGGTAGATGCGCAGTATTACTTCACATGTAGGTGGCGTATTACGTAACGCAGTATTTACCATTAAAGCGCTGTTTATACATTGCTTGTTTAAATATGCGGGTGTGGCGTTAGTTTCTAGTTAGACGCGATCAGAGTTCTGCATGTAGGTATGATCGCCATCCTACCTCTGCCTGGGAGTAAAATTTAAAGTCAGCAGAATCAGTTTTGATTGGTATAAAATCCTATTCATGACTAAGCTTCTTCCTTCGTTCGTACCCCGGAGCTGTGTTTTGTGTATCCCAGAAGGGAATCTACTAATGTTACTGTGGTACATTACGCTTAATGTTTTAATTGTTTTGCAGCATGCTTAGCTGAAGGAAACGGGAAGAGCAGAGCGGCTCTATGCTGCCTCCGCCTGGCTGGACCGTCCGCGGAGGTAGGGCTGATGTCTATCGCACCGGGGGTACAGTTCCCGGGACGTACAGGGAGTTGATGCGTTGATGAGTTAAATGAAGCGTAAAGCATCATAATCATCATCATCATCATCAAACACCTTGCTGTTTAACGAAGCGGTTACAAATCCTGTGGAGGTGGTATAGGAATTGGGAGCTATGCCTGGGCGCTGACAGCATGCCAATTCCACCCAGCCACTTACATTATTAGGCTATATTGTATTCCAGTTCACTGAGGTCTAAAAAATAAACCTAAAAAAATCCTATAAGTTTTGTTTGCGGTACAGTTGTAAAAGATCACCACTTAACGGCGTTATCATACAACTTTGCATCTTTAGTCCATTATGGAAAATCCCACCAGCCCCTTTACCTGGGCCCACTTGTGGTAAACCTCCGGTAAACTAACGACTTCTGAATGACCTGAGAAGGGCCTGGCTGCAGAAGGGGCCTGAGAGTGCGTGTCCTCTGTCAGGCCCCCATCCACTGTCAAGCCCCTACGTCATTTCCGTTAAAAGGACAGAATCCGTCTTCCCAAACCCCAATACGTAATTTCTATTTAAACGATATACTCAGTCTCAAACCGGAACAATACCGTTGTTCAAATGTGTATAAATAAATATAGTGCTATTGTATGTGTTATTATTGTTACAGGCTATCGCTAATATGTACTTGTAATAATTATTTTCTTGTGCCATATTAATGCCGTGCAATATTGTACTTTAATAATGTCAGCATTTAAATGCTTGTATAGCGTTGTTAATAGGGAACTGTACACGGGGAGTGACTATACGAAGCAAGTATTATGCGGGAAGGGGTTGCAAACAAACCAGCAAATGGCAAAAATTTTGTTTTGGCACCATAGGTGCGCATGCATGGGTGTGTATGAGTTCCCGTGACAGGTATGCCCAATTTTATTGAGCCGTGGGACGGGCAGGACTGGAAATAAAGACGCCACAGCGGCGGGAGCGACAGGAAGGACGGGTTTGGCGTTCATGCGACGATTTGATGCGGTGGCGATCTTCAGGAGCAATTCCCAGCGACGAGTGCAACGGTGGAGGACTAGTGAGATCGTTCAACGCGCTCTAGTTCCTTCCGATAAGTTTTACTTCTGGTGAACGTACGGACGCGAACTGGGTGGGTGTGTGCGTGCGTGCGTAGGTAGGAACTGATACTCCCCCCCCCAGTCATTTTTAATAAAAAAAAATCGATTAATTATATTGTAAAGACAATAATATAATGTGAAGTTGCAATAGTTGTACAATTGCCTAATTTAAATAAACGTTTGCCAATAAATATAATACTTGTGCTTTGGTACTGGCCGTAATACAACATTACGATGTTTAACATTTTTTTCTAAGGAGCCGATGAGAATTCATTTAAAATTCTACAAGAAAAACTACTATTCTAGTTATATACAAACTATGTTGTTTTTAATAAAAATGTTTTTTTTCTCACAATACAGCAAAAGGAAAGCTGTTTATTTTTCAAACCCAACAGAATACAGTATAACAGACTTTGGCTGACTTTATTATATGACCTAGCACTAGTCTTAGGACTTTAAGGTAAACACGAGTTGCCTGTAGTAAGGAGAGGAGTTCGACACACGCGTGTTTCGATGTGATTATTAATTTCTAAACTGTTAAGCCATACATACCGCGTTTTAAGAATTATATACGGGACAAGACTAATTCTGTAGCGGTAGTCGGCAAGTCGTAATCTATCGTGACGAGACGGATTCTGTCGTTCGAACGGAAATGACGTAGGGGCTTGAGAGTGGATGGGGCCTGACAGAGGGCACGCACTCTCAGGCCCCTTCTGCAGCCAGACACTCGTGATCAACTTGGAAAACAATATCGATGCCCGCAGTAACATCTTTGCACTTTGTTGTTCCTTGTCTGTACAAGGAAGGCATACACACAACAACCAATCGTGTTCATATCAATGACGCTCGAGTAAACTAGTGGGATAATGGGCCTATCAGTTATTATGCCTACAGACATCTTTGCAAACAGTGTATTGCTGGCAGCTTCACTAAACACACGACTTGCACGTGCGTCACTTCAGGACACCTGCTTTGCACACTGGGATCAAATAAACCAAGTTAGTGCTGCATGGGTTCCATAACAATATTGTTTACAATTGATCTACTTCTAGGTCCCCCAATGAGAAAATGAGTGTTTTACAAGTTTTGGCGATTTATACGATCTTCACAAAAACCGGTAGCCACGATTATTAACTAATAATCTAACTAATAATCGTTGATTGTAGAAAGCTATTTTCTACTATTTTCCGGGGAAATTTCGGTGACTGGTCTTGATATTTTAATCGGAAAAATTAACTCTAATCTACAATCGTCTCGGAGCTGTCTGCAACGCTTTGCATCATCCACCTACATATTTGATGCATGAATAACCCCAATTAACCCCTTTCTCAGCTTTTGAGGCCAGGCCAACCGATCACGCCGAGTGGACGCCGCCGCACAGAAAGCTCAATCCTGAAACTATACATGGTAATTTTATGAAAGCGTAATCTACTTTTGATTTAAAATTAAGTCAATCTAAATCAGTTCAAAACTTTAATTCATCATGTTCTTGTATTCAGTACTTGCTTGAATTCCGCTGTACTTAGCTTAAATATATGGTTAAAAAAATTTCCAAATTACGCGACCTTTCTTCTCAGCCGGCCTGCCCAATGCGTATGGTGACGTCATCGAAGGGGACGTGTTGAAGCCGGTGAGTTTTTTTTAATTTTAAAGCGCACTTACGACATGACACAGTCTGTGCTGGAGATTATTTAGTAATAAAGTGCAAAACATTCATTAAATGCTTTGAATCGACCCGTAAACAGGTTCACAAACCCTATACTAAGTGGATTAAAACATTTTCCGTCCCTGACTGATGAGTTAGATGGACACGCAACTTCATTTGACTGCTATAGAATGATGTCTCATTTATTATAGCCTAAGCTGCTGTCAGTTTTATCGATTCATTTTGTCATAATGACTTGAGTTGTTGCCCTGCCATGGGTTGGTGCCCCATCCATTCCTGGGATGATCCCCGCCTTGCGCGCGTAGCCACTGGGATAAGCGGCTCCGGAGCCCCCGACCCTGTATAGAATAAACGGTTACAGAAGATGGATGGATGGATGGAGATGAGTACAGTTAGAGTTTATTGAATCTGTCGGCAAACCGTCCTGAGTTTTTTATCTACTGTAGGCCTAATATCATATGTGAGCACAGAAAGGACCATCTAACCGTAATATTAAAAGGTCCAGACGGGTTTTAATTTTGTTTGTGGGAATGCTTAAGCCAAATCATAAGCTGCAAATGTTAAAAACGGGATTTTATTTACAAATATCTCCTGTGTCGGAAGCGGGAGGACAGGAGCGCCGAAGGGCGGCTGTGGCCCGCGGAGAACGGGACGGTTACCGTGCCCTTTGTCATCGGCCCAGCGCTAAGTAAGCAAACCGGCCCTGGACACCCACCGAAGCGCCGACGGTATTGAATTTGCTTCCATCGTTTCGCAGAAAACAAGACCGCTGACATCAGGGGCGCCTTCGAATTAATTTCGCAGAAGACTTGCGTTGTGTTTAAGGAGCGCACGACTGAGACAGACTATCTGGAATTTGTCATAGGCGATGGGTAAGTGTGAAACCGGGCGTGACATATTGTAGCAGCCCCTGTTATCTTAATTTTAATGACCAATGCATCCAACTATGGCAAATGTACTTGGATAGAAGTTGATACAACTGTTGAATTTTCAGAGTTGGGTAATTCAAGTCCAGACCGAGATTTTGTTTCAGAAAACCAGTTGAATTCTCTATGACTCTTTATGCTCTATTGGTTGGTTGAAGCAAAATCTCGGTCTGGACTTTTACTCTTTGGACCCGAATTACCCAACTCTGTGAATTTTAGTGACGTTTTAGTTATGATATGTGTAAAATCTACAAGAGTACAAAAATGAACTAGATGGACACCCCATTTGGCGTCTGCCAAAGTTAGGTTTTGAAATGTTACGTTTTCTGCCAAACCCTGAATAATGAATTCTGCTAAAAGTAGCGGAATCTTGGTTAAATCTCGCCCGTTTCCTTCCCCAGCTGCGCCTCTTTCGTGGGTCACTGTGGCGGCCGGCAGCCAGTATTTATCAGCAAAAAATGCGCGACGGGCAATATTTGTCACGAGTTGCTACACGCGCTGGGATTTTACCACGAGCACGCTCGCGGCGACCGTGATGATTACATCACTGTGCAATACCAGAACATTAAGCCAGGTAATGATGCCTTTCAGACACCCCTAGTACAAAACAAATACCAGCTGTATTTGCCCTACTGCCTCTAAGATTACTTATGCAATATCGAACTGCTGTCCAATTTATTCAACTTTGCAGCTTCTGTTACTCATTATTATGGAATTGAATCTAAATGCAAACTGGTACAAAGAAGCTTTGTATAACGTTGACCAGTGTTTCTAAACCCTGAAGCAAAGCACACTTGCACCAAACAATCGAGAACACAGAATACCTGGTACAGGTGTAATAAGATCTGGGAGAGAGCAAAAATGTGGACTGCCTGCCAGGGAGCTGGGAGGGAGCAAAAATGTGGACTGCCTGCCAGGGAGCTGGGAGGGAGCAAAAATGTGGACTGCTGCGGGGTTTCTGAGGACTGGGTTGAGAAGTATCACCTTTGACAATGGCTGTTTTTTCTTCAGGAAGGAAAGAAGAGTTTTTAAAAAAAGATGTCGATAACCAAGGTTTACCCTATGATCTAAACTCCATCATGCATTACGGGAGGTGAGTTTTTCCTACTCTGCTGTTTTACTAGTGTGAGGTGCTGTAGTGTTTAAAGGTTGTGTTCAACGTTCCAGCCATGAATTCTCTGCTAACGGGCAGCCAACAATTGTCGTCAAGAAAAAGGGAGCGGTCATTGGACAGAGGAAGGGTCTGAGCGATCTGGATGTTCAACGACTTCGAAAGCTGTACGGGTGCGATAAGCATTGAGTCACGTCACCCTTCTCAGCGTCTGAGGCATTAGTGGTCCTTAGTGCTCGCTTAGGGAGTTTTGTTGGTGCTGAAATTTGGCTTGGTTTTGGAAATTGCAGTGTATTTCAGCTAATTCTGAATAGCATACTGCATGGCTTTGTCAAAAAATATATACTTGTTAAAATTAAATTGCCTTTGTGGGGGGTAATGGGCAACTTAGTGGCATGTTCTTGATTGATGCTAGATCTGTTTTGTGCTAAGAGGACATTTTGAAATGGGGTTGGTAAAAGCAAGTTACTGGTTCTTCGAACAAGTACGAAAATCACTGTAGTCTACAGGGTTAAATAGGGATTGTCTACAACTTGGATTTTGAGAGCACCTAAATGGCTAATGCAGTACTACGGCCCAAAATTTCAGTGCTTGTAAACTCAGGATTATTTCCCAGTTGAAGTGCTTCTACCATGTATTTATGATGGTGGAGGTCACCTTGAAACTGTTCCGTTTCTGGCTGACCAACAACCTATATAGGGAGAGACGTATTAAGGGACTCCAGCCCCGAATTAACTTCTAGTAACCCTGTTGTCCTGTTGCAAAAGTTTTTTGAAACTTATAACATGCAGCAAAATCATTAAAGGCTTCTAAGAAAACCAGTTGTCCTGTTGTATGTGGGTTTGGGGTTTCTGGGGAGATGACGGTGGGGGCTTGTTGGTAGTTGTGCCCTACTTGTGCCGTCTCGCGAATGGATATTTGTGTTCCTGCTCAGTTTTCATATTGCCACGAGATGGCGCTATTTAACCACTAAGCGACTTGCCTTGAGGCGTACGTACAAGTAAATGACGTGTAATATCACCACAAAAAAGAAAATCTGCCCTAATACTTTGATAATATTATTGCTCATTTATGTGTGTGTGTGTGTGTGTGTGTGTGGGGGGGTGTCAGCATGGTGATAGGTGAAACCATTGTAATGCTTCACCCTCCAAAACTCAGGTTTAAGCTGAGATCAGCAATCCACCATTCCAGTAGGTAAAGAATTAAGTGATGGAAACGGTCATGGTCGGCTTCCCAGACTGACGTGTTGCTTCCTCTGTATCTGCCATCTGGTAAAATGATTGATGGGCATCAGTGCTGATGCTGATCCTTTTCACTCCAGTCATGTCGGATGTTTTCTCGGGTCATTGATTGATTAAAATGAGCTGCCAAGTCTTCTGTTAAATATTCTGTGCCAGGATTAGTGGGTCATTCTGAATGTTTATGGGGTTTTAATTGCCCAGGTCGTTTTCTGAAGGATTATATTTAGGAAGATGATCCAGAGAGTAACATTTACCATTCAAACCCAGAGTATGCTTTCAATTATTTCTAAATCTACCTACTTAAATTCTAGAACAGCTGGTTTTGGAGGATGTGTATAATTTAACTGGCATTTGAGATTTGCCTGGGTATTCAAATTAATTCTTCTTTTAAAAATACCCACCTCAATAGAAGAATTTGTAGTTTATTCATAAATTCTCAGCTTTTTTTCTGGACAAATGGTGCAACTAACACTGACAAATCAAAATAATACTATTTTCACGTTTCTCACAACATTCAGAGTTCAGTGATGATAATCAGTTATTAACATTTCTAACATAGTATTGTCCAAAGAATACAGTTTGTAATTTTTTTTTTTTAAATTTAACGTGAGGCTCTGGAGAAGAGCTTTGTATAGTCTCGAGGCAAATGTGTGGGTGAGATGGACTAACGCTGGCTTTTATAATGGCATTAAACGTCGCCGTGATTTTTGTGTGCGTGTGGAGGAAGATATGGCCGTACTGGCTTCAGATCGTGACAGGAAGGAACATGGGATGACCTCATTAGTCACAGCCTCCTGGATGATGGACTTTATTAGTTTGTTGATTCTTTTGTTTCTTTGCTTGTGCTATGATCTACAGGTTGCTTTCATGACCAGAAAGTGTTTGCAGTTATTAAAGTATACGCCAGCTGCATTTTTCTATGCCTTTGCAACATTCGCAGTTAGCTGAGATGTCATTTGGTTAATGTTGCCTTGTTTATCATGGTTCAGCGGGCAGCATTTTGACCTCACATCTCCAGTTTACATGCTGTCCCTCCGTCACTGTGGGCCTCTTCCTCCAGTCCAAAAAAACATGCTGCTAGGTGAATTGGTACCTAAATTGCTGTATGTACCCTGTGATGAACTGGCATCCTGTCCAGAATGTCCCCTACCTCATACCCTGTGGCTGCTGGCATAGGTTCTGGCGTCACTGTAACCTTGTGCTGGATAGGCAGTGAGCTATTAAGTGTGTTAGGCTTTAATCTGCATGAACGGCATGACTTAATAAAAGCATAAATTAAACTCTGGTCTTGGTAGGAGTCAAATCTATAATTGCACTATTTTAAGTAGATGGATGTTTTATTTTCATCAGCCTTTACAGTTTTAATAAAAATTCTCCCTGTATGGTCACAGGCTGTGGTGAGAGAAAGAACGTTTGTTGCAGTGTTGACAAGCTGACTGAATGTGGTTAGTATGTAAATAGACCTGACCATAATTTGAGTCACATGCTTTTCATGTCCAGCTGAGGTTTGGGTATTAGGAGGGGTCCCCTGCGGAAACTCCTCATTTCTTCACAGACTGTGAGTCGACCTGTGCAGCGGGTGAGAGCTGAGGTTGAGCAGGGGGCTAATCGGGGCCAAAGCCGCTCGCCAGGGTATCTTACCTAGGCGATTCGCCAATCTGCTGGAGACTTTGAATGAGCCCAGTTGAGTGTGTGGTCACAGGTGTTAGGAAGAGTGACCTTCGGGACAGTAACATTTGTGTAATCGAGGTGTTTGCTGTATGTTACACCCAGCCCAGGTCAACCTGAAATGCTGGAGGAGGCTGTGGTGTCCGAGGTGTCCTAATGGAGCCGTGGTAGGTAGGGGAATCTGCTCATATGGGCTGGTGTCTGGCAGGACGACCCTGGTGTGAAGCGAGATCCAGCCTGCCATTTGGGATCTACACTGAACTGGCACCCCATTTAGGGTATCCCCTGTTCTCTGCTTCCTGGATGGGCTCCCCTCTAACAGTACTCTACTCCTTACAGTCTTGTAGTAGTTATATAGATGATGGGTATAGATAAATATATTTGCTTCAAAAATGTATTTACCCACGTATAATTCTTTCAAATATATTTATTTACGCAGATATAATTACACACTATAACACCACTTTGTCAAAAGATTAGTCAGTTTGTGGAGAAACTGCAAGGGAACGGAGTAGATTTGAGAAAATAACATAACAGAGGCTTTGCTCAAAGAGAGATTTTGCTCAAGCTGAACGGAACGGGCTCTTTCCGTCAGTCCATTACCTAAGGACCGCTACCCGTGACGCCAGGTCTGACATCTCCGTGCCAAGAGGGGGAAAGGCGGCGGTATTAATGCTGGGGCTGAAGCGCAGCGCTGTCAGTGCGGGGAGGGAGCCGAGGCGGGCAGGCGCTACGGGCGGACAGGAGAGAGCATGGCGGCGGGGGGGCAGCTCTCTGCACGGCACGGCGGCCGATACCCGCGAAACGGCGACTGTCCTGGGGAATAAAACCAACTATATGAGTGGTTCCCGATAAGGGAAATGACATTTCGTCTTATTTTTGATTAGAACTAAGTTTGGTAATCTACGGCGATCTTATTGCGCCGAGAACATTTTTAAAATATCGCGATGGGAAACTTCTGTGCGCGAAATATTTTATTTTAATTAGATGTGGTCTACAACATCATACCTTAAAGGTAGGACTAAAAACTTTTTCCAGAATACTACTAAGAGATCTTTATCTTTTGATGGTCATAATTGATGGTCAATTAAGTTAACCGTTTAGGAACATTAACTGGTGGGTGAATTTTTTAACCCTAATTTTACACTTTACAATTGTTCTTTAGCTAAATGCATCGCTGTAATTATTAATAAGCTTTTGCTAAATAACGTAATAATCCGCTTCTCTTCTCCAGCCGGTCAAAATGACATTTTAGACTTTTAAAACACGCAAAACGGTATTTCTCTGCCCTAAGTACGTATTTTAATTAATCATACCGCACAACGATAAGTCGTGGTTCTTTTAATATAGAATTTAAAATACGAATTGCCTTTTTGAATTGTTTGGCCGTGCAATATGTAAAGAAAGTGCCTTGGATCCGCTAAATGTTATGCATCTTCGTTTTGATTCGATTATGAAATGAAGCACTAATAATTACGAACAATAAGAAACCTTGAGGACGAAAGTCATATGTCCATCATCTGCTGGTGAGAAAGGGCTTGACTGAGGACACAGCGTTTCTCCAACAGGCAGACCAAGAAACGCTTTTAATGCTGCTGTTTCTGGCTCCTTTGATTTAAAATTATTTCTGTTAGATTCTTTTCTTTTTGCTGTGACCTCTCAGAACCTCCACCGACCGGCTTCATGATGGATTTGTCTCTGGATGGTGCATGCAAATCAGTTTGGCTCGGTCTGGCCGGCAGTAACCTCAGTACCAGCAGAGGGACGGGCGGCTCTGGTCTGGCATGCAACCACAGCATCCTGAAGCATCAATACTCGCTGGAGGCCACCGCAGCCTTTGCTACCGCTATCACCACCATGATGCTCTTCACTATCTTCGGCAACATTTTGGTCATCATTGCCGTGCTGACCAGCCGTTCCCTCCGCGGGCCACAGAACCTGTTCCTGGTGTCGCTGGCTGCCGCTGACATCCTGGTGGCCACGCTGATCATCCCCTTCTCCTTGGCCAACGAGCTGATGGGCTACTGGTATTTCCACTCGGCGTGGTGCGAGATCTACCTGGCGCTAGACGTGTTTTTCTGTACGTCGTCCATCGTGCACCTGTGCGCCATCAGCCTGGACCGCTACCTGTCGGTGTCACGGGCCATCAAGTACAACGCCCAGCGCACCCCCGGGCGCATCAAGGCAGCCATCCTGGTGGTGTGGCTCATTTCGGCTGTCATCTCCTTCCCCCCCTTACTCTCCATGAATAAGAGGCAGGAGAGCCAGCAAGGCCCGCAGTGTCAGCTCAATAACGAGCGCTGGTACATCCTCTACTCCACCGTCGGCTCCTTCTTCGCACCCTGCCTCATCATGATCCTGGTTTATGTGCGCATCTACCAGATCGCCAAGCAGCACACGCGCTGTCCGCCGGGGGAGCCCAGGAAGGAGGGTGTCACTCATGCCTTGGAGATCAAACCTGAGGCGCAGCAGAATGGCAGCCGCAATGCTGGTGGTTTGGATATTGGCCTGCAGAGGCCCCCTGACCTCGCCGTCGCGGCGTTGGCCAACGCGGCACAGGCCGAGCAGCCTGCCAACTCCCGTGGCAAACGCCCGCTCCCCTCGCCAACACCAACTCCCAGTCCAGTGACACCCTCTCCAATAATCGGCCCCAAACCTTCTCCTTCCACCGCCGCCGCCACGGTCAGGCTGCCAGAGGACATCTTTAGACGTCAGGAGAGGAAGGGCAATATGAGGCGAAGTGCTGACAACAGCAACCGTGACAGCTCCAGCTCGGGCTCAGACGTAGAGAGGGGGACCATCGGGCCCCGAGGTGACGGGTCCTCCAGCTTGGCAGGGTCTCCAGGTGGTGGGCTTCTCACCCCAGGCTCAGCACGGCGCTGTAGAGACACTGTGGCCACGTCGGGGGGAACGGTATTGGCTGAGAGAGAGGCCAGGCTGGAGAGCACACCCAACACCGCCCGGCGAAAAGCCCTCGTCAACCGCGAGAAACGGCTCACCTTCGTGCTGGCCGTGGTCATCGGGGTCTTTGTGGTCTGCTGGTTCCCCTTCTTCTTCTCCTACAGCCTGCAGGCCATCTGCCCAGAGTCCTGTAGCCTCCCACAGCCGCTCTTCAAGTTCTTCTTCTGGATCGGCTACTGCAACAGCTCCCTCAACCCCCTGATCTACACCATCTTCAACAAGGACTTCCGCAAGGCCTTCAAGAAGATTCTCTACCGAAGCCGAAAGGACACGCTCTTCTAGAAGGTCGCTCTGCCTTTGAGAGGAAGCAGAGCTGCTTCGGGCATGTCCGTAGTGCTGAGGCGGTGTGTGATTTCTTGAATGCGTGGGGATGTTTGTTGGACATTAGTCTCCTGTAAAATAGACTTGATGACCTTCTAAAGAAGCTGATTTGAGAGAAGAAGAAAAAAAAACATTTTTGAAAATATTTGGACAAATTGCTTGACAGAATTTATGTATTTTGTTGTGGAACCTAAACAAACATTTGTGTATCTGTAAATATCTTTCTATTATATATTTAGCTGAACATAAAGAATTCACAGGACTATTGTAAATTTGAAGAAAGATTAACCATATCAAAGTTATGGTTTTAGAATAGGTTTTTAAGGTATTCAGTTAAAAATACACAACATTTTAAAAGGGGCCTCTAACTAAAAAATAATAATAATTTTGACAGATTTAAATTGCCATCGCATCTTACCCCCCCGGCACAAGAAAGTTTAGAAAGATAAAAATGTAGTTCAGACATGAGTGTGGTAAAGCAGGAACTGAATGATGCACTTTTTGGGGGGGGAATGTGTTTTTAAAGGTTTTTTAATGTATGTATTTTTTGTCCTTGTATTCCCCTCATCCCCGCCTTCCCCAACATGCCTTTTAAATAACTGAACGTTGTATTATGAATATCACAGGCTGACCAATACATTTGCCGGTTACTATTTACTTTGACTCTATAAGGCATTAAACCAAGGGCTGCTCGTTTCATTGTAGCTGAAGAAAGTCATAATTGTGGACCTAACCATTCTCTCCCCCACGCGCAAACAGGCACGGATTCGCTAAAATATAATCTAAACAAAAATCAGAAGCTGGATTCAGTGTGTAATTGTCTGTGTGGGGAAAAGCTTTTTGGCATTGCGACCGCCCGTGTACAATTGTTATGCTTCTCGCACGCAGCAGCCCAGCCCGGATTTGGAATTAAAAAAGGCCTGTTTGCGTGTGTCCATCTGAGCAGCGACGGACGGGGACACAGGCGTGACTCCTGACCAAAACTCAGTCCCTGTGTCAGCCTTTGGTTGCAGTTAGGGTTCCGGTGACCTGTGATGGTTACACTCATGCAGCGCAGCGTGGACGTTTTGTGGGGGAATTACATAACATGCAGACATTAATGCTGGAGGGATACTCAGCGTGTCCAAGAATACCCCCCCCCCACTCCGGAAAATGTTTATAATGAGCATGCGTCTTATTACATTTCCCCTCTTTACCTCCTTATTCTGTTATTTTCATCAGCTTGTTTGCTTGTTATCACCGTTATTCTCTGGCTAATGAATTGATGGTAATTAAGCTGGAAAACAGTATTTTGTTTATATGGAAAAAAATATATAAAAGACCTTAAATTGTGTATGGGAGATGTGACCAGTGCTGTCAGCGCCGGGGAAATTGTTACTGTCGTTTCGTTTTTTTTGTTTGTTTGTTTTGTTGTTTTTTAAAACATTGTGCAATACTGCCGGCTCTTTCAGATTGTACTGTTGGTGATTTATATTCCACTGCGCACGAATAAAGACAATTAAAGAAACGCGACTTACAATTTTGCTCTCATTTGCGTTATTAGACGGCTCCGAGTGGGAACTCAGCGGCCGGGGTCGTTAGCACCAGGGACAGAGCTGGCTAACATCTCAAAAGGGAATAGCTGTTCCTGAACTAACATGCGCTGCTTTTTTCTTTCCTCCCAATGCTTACGTGCCTGCAAGCAGGATCACTGGATCCATCCATTTCCGGGCCAAACGTTTCCCCTTTTTCCCGACAGTCCTGGCCGGTGTTCGAATTGTGTCAGAAGTCTTGGGGGTCCCCTGGT
The DNA here is from genome assembly GCA_026776725.1 of Gnathonemus echidnorhynchus. Classification (NCBI taxonomy): domain Eukaryota; kingdom Metazoa; phylum Chordata; class Actinopteri; order Osteoglossiformes; family Mormyridae; genus Gnathonemus; species Gnathonemus echidnorhynchus. The sequence continues at coordinate 29,644,223 of JAODJU010000119.1, read as the reverse complement.
GGGCAATCTGAGCATGACATGAAAGTGCAACAGAGGGCGGGACAACAGGCTGCCGTGAGAACACAGTAGGGGGTGTGGATTCTGCAGACACAGCTGTGGGCCATGGTGACACCAGGCAGACTGGACCCCCGGCGCTGATCCGACTAAGAATACAAGAGGGTGTAAGAGGGTGCCCCTTACACAAGATGACACGCATCAAAGTTTGGGATTATGCACATTACCATGACATTTCAGGTTCTTTCTCTGCATCTTGATTTGATATGCATCAGTGTTTATGAATGGTTTTAAAAAGCAGAGAAATTTAACATTCTTGTTATTCTTTGCAACATATGCTTTTCACTGACAAATTTATTATTTATACAGTAAAACAAATGTCCTGCATAGAACATGCACAGGTCACATGATATTTGAATACCTAGAATTATGTCAGTGTTCAACAGGAATTGGAAGACTAGTGTTTCTTATTTAGATGGATATCTTAGGCTTATTGTTCATGAAGTTTGAGTGAATTTCATTATATTTTGGCTACTGCAGAAGGGAAACAAATTTAGCCAGGTCAATGCATAAATTTACCCAATATCCCTCATTCTCTGTGTGAATTGTATTCCTTTTGCAAAACAAAATAAAGATTGAGGACTGATCATTTTAAAAGTGCAAAGTGGTTTGTTTGTATATCTTTTAAGGCACTTTATTTCAATGAAAACGTCAAATGTGTAGGTCGCATGTAACACTAAGCTGATTGGCTCTGCCTAATCACGGGAGTTCTGTGATTGGTTTGGCAGCAGTATTGGGACGGGATGTGCAAACGCTGTATCTGCAATAACAAGACTGACAATTAATTTTAAAGTAGGTTGGGAAAAGAAAAACATCCGCAAGCAGATGATCCTACAAAGAAGAGTTCAACAGAAACATTGTTACTGTCACGGCATCTCTGTTTCAGTATGTACAGACGGGGGAATCGCGGACAACGGCGTCGAATAATTAGTGATCCTTTTCAGGTCCAGCCCTTTAATTCCTGGTGAATTTTCAGGAGCGCTCTCCGGAGACACAACCATTTCTAATCCAGGCGACGTGATATATTTCATTTACTATTGCAAATGAACATACTGAGGCCATTTTTCAAAAATATACAGATGCGTAAAAGTTAATCAAGACACTTTAGCAAATGAATAAAGCAAAACATAGATAGTTTGACAGACAGACAGGACGTCCCCAGTTCCACATTAATAGCAAATTAAAAAGTAAAACGGAAAGTGATCTTGTTTTCAGAGGGCCGCTGATGCATTGTGGCCTGTTGGGAATTGAGCGATGAGGCTTCCCACATGAGTAAACGAGAATGAAAGTGGGACTGGCAAAAGGAGAAAAAGGATGGACATCCTGACAGTGAATGTTCCCATCCAGTTAATAAAAAAGTGAGTGTTTCATTGGGAATTTCTGGAAACGATGAGTTGCGGGGCATATTCAATTATAAGACAGACATATATGTATATCGCTGTTTTACACACATACACAACCAAAAGAGGTCAAATTAGATACCATAATTAGGTTACTTTAATGAATGTATTCATGAGCCAGCAAAATGCTCTTCCTGTTTTACTGACTCTGTTGTCTGTTTTCACATGACAAATATTAAATATTTAAATGTATCTAAGTAGATAAGTAGACATGACTATTTGATTATTCGCATACAGCCATGGGTTGTGGGGCGAGGTGGGGTGGGGGGGTCCATGGGAATAATATGGGGCATCATTAATAATGCAGAAACAATCACCAACATAATTTAATGCAAACTGGTTTAAAAGGCCTTAATTATATCTACATTCCTTTAAAAACAAGGCAATGATATTGGTTACTCACTAAATATTGTGATTTGATACCTACCAATCAACTGCACAGGAGACGAACAGGCAGGTCCGGCCATAAGAGGGAGAGACTTTCAGGGGTCAGACCCGACCCCGCAGTGGCACTGGTATATGGACTGATATCAGCAATACCAACTGTGGTACTGCCCATCCCTAATAGTAAGGTGAGCTGGCTTAGACAATTTAAGAAAAAAGGCATAAAGGTTATATCTGAATTTTTCAAAAGCAAACAGACAAGTGAATCATGCCTTCATACGCCCCCTCGTTCCGAAGCGTTCCGAAGCGTTCCGTGGTCCATGCATACAGCTGTCAGTCATCAATTTGACTGAGACTGAAAGTGATTTCTTAGGAAAGTAACAGTTCTGTTAGGATTTCGACTCCAGAAACGCAGTGACAGGCTCAGGACCTGGCGGCTAATCAACTTCAATTAAGTCAAGTGAAAATAAGGAATTAATCCATTATTCGGTGTCCCTTTGCTCGGGGGGCTGCTGTCCTGCTCTGACCAAACTGCTCAAGGTTCTGCTCGACCCCTTTAGGTTTGCAATACGTGGGCAGCATCTATGAGGCAGAAGGGAGAGAATACAGCCTGAAAACCAGAAAACACCAAATGATGTTTAGACATTTATGGTGGAAAGTGAGAAATTTCCGTTGCATATACAGTACATAAAAAATGTTTATATCTTCAAAATGAATGCCTATGCAGCCCTTGGTATTCTAGTTATTTTGTATTGCTTGCATAATTCATAAAATTGCATTTAAAATCTATACAGTTAACTTTTGTTTGTTTCTCGTCGTTTGTTATGCTTGCACAGCCAGTCATCCTGCCGGGAGCCAGAGAGCAGAGTTATCGTGGGCGAGAGAGACACCAATGGACCAACAATGCTGAGAAGCAATGTATACATCCACTGTCATAACCCAGGACTGGTCCTGGCTACCACTGCCGTGGGTGAAGCCAAACTTTGATCCAACTAAGCCGTTTGTGAGCCAAAATAGATTCTAACCGTTTTCTAGAACTGAAAGTCCTGAACAGTAACAAATGTAAAATACATTCCATATAACATAGCAGATGGATTGTTGTGGAGGATGTTAATAAATTGTGATTTTTTTTTTGCTTTAACCTTTAGTTATTTAAAAATAAAAACAGCTTATATGGTACCATGGAGGACGAAAGAATCATTTGTAAGCCAAAATTATACAGGGTATGATTTAATAACGATTGTAAATTTAGGGCAGCAAGATGAAATTGTTATTCAGTGTTGTAGCAGACTGAAGGTCAGTGCCCTGCACTGCAGGAGAACTCACTGTTGTACCCTTGAGTGGCTCCAGTGAGATATTCAGTTGTGTATATGGGTAAAATTTTTATACACTTTGTGCAAAATTAAATAACGGTAGCACATCGGTAACAAAAGGGCTTTTGATTAGCTGATTACCTCTTGTTTTTTCGCTGATTATCTGGGAGGGGGTATCCCTCATCGATAACAAAAAAAAGCTTAGCTAAGTTCTGATAAGTGAAGTCATGTTTTTTATAGAGCACTTTTGAAGTTGAACCCAAAGTGCTGTACAGATAATATACCAATAAAAACAACACAAATGATAAAAAGTAACAATCAGAATTTAAATGACAATAAAAGAAACAACTGAATGACCACAACAATAAGAGCCTTAAACGGTGACGACTGGTAATCAAACAACTCTCAGACTGAAATAAAAGCTAAGAAATAATAGTGTGTTTTTAGATGAGATTTGAAAATGGGCATTGAAAGTGCCATTTAGATATCCCTCTCATTGGCCTCATTGGCTGCTTCAAGATCAATTTGATGCACATTATTTCATTTCCAGGAAATATTCTGCTGTTGTACCACTGAGGCAAGTAATTAATCCATGTAGTTCCAGAGATATTAAGATTTTTAAATGAGTGCTATCGCTCTTGGAAAATTTAAGCACCAAAATGATACCTAACATATTAATTTCAGTTGATATACATTAGTAATAGAGTAAGAATTCCTACAAATGTGATCCTTCCCCCAAGATAAATTGTAGACTGTTACGACCACATAAAACAGTGGATCAAATCGCTGTACCAAGCCGACCTTATAATGGAATTTTATATTAAAAGCTATCCCTGATTTACCGTGTTCATTGCATACTGTATAAGCGTGTGTTGCAGATGATCCGCCAGCCATCTTGTTGGCTGTTTCTCATACCTCAGCACGTCGAGTCTGTCTCTCATTTTGTTTGAAAAAGATAAAGATCCACTCTGCCGACAATCACTCAGGCAAATTTCCTTGGCGATTTAGAGCGTAAAAAGCCTGGCACGTGTTTGTCGAGAGTGTGCTTTTCTGGAAAGACTGAGCTGGCTTGATCCAAGGATGTGTTTCTGTAATAAGGCTCTTCAGTGGTCCTAACCTTCATTACCCTGTGAAACTCTTGTATTACACTCTGCAAAGGTGTGTAATTGCTCTGAGTTGGGTTTTTTTTTTTTTTTTTGCAATAGCAGGTTTCTATTTTGGATTGAATTTCTAGATTAAGCTCATGTATCTTAAGCCAGTGACAATCTGATATGACAGAATTTTACATGTGTATTTAGGGCGCTGGTGTCCCAAAACATCCTAGTAAGTCTGGATCATATTTGATGTCTATTAAGCACCTAAATCATATGTCTGGCTAGGGAAATTTCAACCCTGAGAGATCAGTAAGGTATTATTTTGCAAGCATTTTTCTCAATCAAGGAAGGAGAATCGTGCAATTCCCCCACAGAGATAAATGCTACAGTTCTTAAATTTTTCTAAGGTATTATCTGTAAATTGTTGTCTCTTCTGTCCGCATATAATTAGATCGCCTCCCTTCCTTCTGGTTTGTAAAAGTAGGAATGTGCGGAATGTCGAGATCTTTGTAGATATTGTGCTGTTGGATTTTCTATGTCAGCTTTGCAGAACACTGGAACACTTGTAGTCAGTCATTTTAACACATCTTCCTGCATGGTCCTGTTTAGACATGAGAAGTAAATATGAGATATTAAAAACATATATTCACCTAATTCAATCAGGATCCACGGAAACAGGAGCAGTGAAAGCTGTGTTTCCCTCTGGCGACGATTCTTGCAAACAGGTATCCATCTATCCCCATTCACATTTGATATGATTTGATTTGGATTCACATTTGATATGATTTGATTTGGATTCACATTTGATTTGATTTGAATTCATATCATGCAGGTGTATCTTCTTACATTTATAATTACATCTGCAGAATAAATCCTAAAACATCAGCACGCTTATAATGTCTTGGGTGAAAGATTTATTTATAAGGTGATATGCAGTCAGATTGTCAGTCATGGGTTAAATGCTGATTTTTAAATAATAAATGCTGACTTAGCTGCTCATCCAGGCAAGTATCAAACGAAACAGACAAAAAGACCAGTGTGGGATCACAGAGCCTGACAGTCATCCCTTATCTGCTATTAATTGCGGTTCATATCAGTTGTTCTGTGTACACACAGTTAACTGCGGTTCTGTCAGTTGTTCTGTGTACACACAGTTAACCGCGGTTCTGTCAGGCAGAGGGCTCCCTTCATGGTTTATTTGCTGACATCACCCCGAGCACTTTTCACATAGCTGTGGTACTCAGACATACCAAATGTACACAGAGGTAATAAAAATGACAGTGAACCTTGTAAGGCTGGGTGGGACGGAGGACAGAACTACAGACAGTGGGGGTGGGGGGTAAAATTAGGGTCTTTATGTGGTTATGGGAGTTTAGCCAAAATGCGGTGGAGGGATGTAAAATATTTCAGCGGCAAGAGGAAAACACAAGGGAACAAATGAGGTATCAGATTGTGAACAGAAGCTAAATCTCACCTCATCCCTTAGAAAAATGTGCAAAAAGGCATTGTTTTCATATTAATCACGAAGGGACTTTATCTCATTATTATTTTTATTTGGAAACTTGGGGTAGCCAACTTCACCATCAATATTTAATTACCACTCTTGTGCACAGTCACATTCTTGTTAACGAGCTGGTAATTCTGCAAAGCCATTCATTAGTGATCACACTGATAAGGAATTCTCCTCCTTGACGCTTTCTTCTTTGATGCATATGCTTGCTCTTCTTTGATGACACCAATCTGACAATGTTTTTTTATCTGAAAGAAAGGAAAAATTAATATTTTTTGTTCTGTAGGATGCCGGCAATCAATTGGAAAATCACAGACTGCAATCTGAAATAAACTTTTTCATGAAGCAAACAAACACTTGTTATTGCTGTGTGTTCTGCAGCGATGAGCTAAAACATTATGACCAGCACCACGTGAAGCGAATAATATTGACAGTCTCGTAAAAATGGTGTGTGTCAAGGTCTGGGATGTATTAGATGGTCACCTAACATTTGGTTGAATGCAGGGATAAAGATTTGAGTGACTTTGACAGGGGCCAAACCGCTATGGTCAGATGACCGGGTCGGAGCTTCTCCAAAACAGCAAGGCTCGTGGAGTGCTGAGAGTCGGCCATGGTGAGGACTTCCTGAAAGTGGTCCAAGGAGAGAAAAATCATAAAAAAAAGAAGCTAAAAAAAAGAAGACCCATTGATGTGAAAGGTTAATGAAGTCTATCCAATGTGGTACAACAGAAGGGCTGCTGTGGCTGAAATGGCAGATACTCTTGATGATGGTCACAGGAGTAATGTGTCATGACACAGTCTATTGAGCCTTGATCTTTATCCCTGCCCATTTCTTCTGCATTCAACACATCATCTACAAATACCGAATGTTGGCTTCCTATCTAATATACCACCTGGCGAAAAAACAAGTCACACACTTGAATATTTAGTTGAACCACCTTTAGCTTTGATTGTGGTGCACATTCATCATTGCATTATGCCCATGTGCTTATGCAACATATCAACATTTTTTTTTTCTCATCCAGATTTGCTTTCATTTCTCGTTGAGATTCTGTATTGATGATATGTGAGTTGAACTATTCCATAAAGTCCTCTTCAGCACATCTCAAAGACTTTCAGTAGGGTTAAAGTCAAGACTCTGTGGTGGCCAATTCATGTGTGAAAATGATTCCTTATGCTCCCTAAACCACTCTTTAACAATTTGAGCCCGATGAATCTTGGCATTATCGTCCTGGAATATGCCCATGCCGTTAGGAAAGGAAATAATCCATTGATGAGATAACTTGGTCCATCAGTAGATTCAGGTGCTCAGCTGACTTCACTTTATTGCTGCATAATGTTGCTGAGCTGTAATAATGATCCAGTCATCGGCTCTTAAGTACTTGCTGATTTAAATTCAAACGGTGACTCCTTTTTAGCCAGACAGTGTGTATCCCAGACCTTGACATGTGCTGATTTTAGTTAGTCAGCCTTATTCACATCAAGTAACCGTGGTCATAATGTTTTGACACATCAATGTAAATCCCATTTTTATCTCCCCTGTTAGTGCAGAAACTTCTTTCATACATTTGCCATCCATCCGTCAACAATTAGTTTGTCTCACCAGGGTTGTAGGCAATAGAAGGACACTCAGGCTTCACATGGCTTATTCACGCACATCCCGATTTTCTCAAGTTCAAGACGTCCCTGCGTCAACAAACATGTCTTTAACCGATCACAGTCTTCATTGTGACATCACCACGTTAATTAAAAACAGTGTGTTTTTTTTAGGTGTCAAGGGGCAGAGATTAGTTAAGTACCCATTTTATTGTGTAACCCTTTTGTTAAAGGACATGTCATAGACACAAAACACTGGGACATGTTTATCTGTAAAGACTGTGTCTTTATTTCATAATGATTATAAGCCAGGGATTAAGGATGTTGCCCAAGGGCCACAAACAGACGATTATACTTTCAAAGCCAGAGGCTCAAACCAGTGACTTTCCAAGCACAGGCACCGAAGATTAGACTGCTGAGCAACATACCAGCCCTGGTTTGATTGCTGGAAGCCTTGAGTTAGAAAATAAGACAAAAAAAAGCAGACCAGTGTCAAACAATGAGGACTGTGACTGGAAGATCTGATGGTGTTTCTGAATTGTGGTAAGGAACCAAAACACATAGAAGACAGACATCCAGAGGTAAAACACTGCCACTCTATGCCCTGTGTGCTCTATGTGTTTAACTCTTACATGCCCCATACAATAATTATGTTAATATGAGAAGTCACCTGACATGGGCCTTTGGGGGTCAATTTGACCCCAGGGTAGGCGTGAGATAAAGTATTTGGTATTCCTACTCTTTCCGTAGAATATGCAAACATGTGCATCCGGGGGAAAGCTGTGATCCCTTATTGATTTCATCTGTTACATACACTTTAGTCAGAGTAGATGAAGGGAAGAAGGCAAATTATGGAAGGATGTCTGAGGCTGGAGACAACCGACATGTGGACTGTATGTGGGTCAGAAGAAAAAGATTTAAGTCCCTCTGAACAGGTTATGAGAGATTCAGTGCCAGATGGCCTACTTGAGAAGGTTGAGAATTCCGTTTTGGCTGTTTCTCCACATTCAGCGGTGTCCTGTGTTTGCTTAGAAAGATCCGCCACCATAAGTACATTCAGCCAGTTCAAGTGTGGGGGCTTTAGATAGAACAGGGGCAGAATCCCCTGTGGACACCAGGGTAAGTCCATGCCGCCTGGAACTGAAATGGTTCTGAGGGCCAAAGGAAGTGAAACGGTTTTTGTAAGCAGTCCCAGATGGTTCATACATTTGAGGTAATACCTCTGTTGTAAAAGATACCACTGGCAAGTTCTTTATGGAAGCAATTGGGACTCAAAAGTTCATTCTCCAGATTGCTGACGGCCTCGAAATGACAGATGCTGGCGTGTATTCACTGGAGGTGTGATCATGATTTGTTTGGCTCCAATTCTAATCAGAATCAATATGCATGGAGTCATAATTGGCAATCACTTGAAAACAAAGGAACTGCCTGATTATGAATATTCAGCAGCGCGTGCCAGAGAGCAGAACGCCTGAGCGGAACCTGGGGCTGCGTGGACTGCTGGAGTGTGATGCTACTGTAGGGCCACAGTAAACAAATTAAGGCTTCCTCTAGACGCTGCCTGAGAAGCTCCCCGTGGAGCTTAGCACAGGATCTTAACGTGCTCCAAACAAATGGCCGCTTTAAGCTGAAACCCCAGTGTCAAGATCACCATTGAGGCTCAACTTGAAATTCCAGGCAGGTGAGCCACAGCCACAATGATTTCTGCATAATTAAATGAGTTCGTCACAATGAAATAACACCATATTCAATCAGAAGGTAATTAATTAAGCTAGTAACCACAACAATATGCTTTATGCGTAAAACAAATTCTCTACAGTCTTTTTCAAGATGTAAAAATTAAAAAAATAATTATAGAGCAATGTCCTGTCAGACTCTGCTATTATTCTAACAATGACTTATCTGCCTTATGAAAGCCCCCCCCATTGTGGAAATCCCAAGCCCACTTCAGGTCGGTGTTACCGTGTGCCCATCTGCTATCTCCTCCCGCCCTCCCCAGGGCACACAAGGCTCAGTGCCTCTGAGGCACAGCTCTAACTAGACGGTTCCTTGGCTCTGGTAAAGCAGAGTGGCTGTTTTCCTCTGCACAGTGAAGTTGTCAGCTGCTTCCTTCCGGGCCATCTCTGCCAAAGCCACCCCCCCCCCCCCCCCCCCCCCGGGATTGCGGATGGCACCGTTACGGACGTCCACATCAGTGCGAAGTCACGTGTCTCAGATATTTCAAGAAATGTAAATGATCAGCCCAGGAGTAGGCCGTCTGTAAGAATACGCATCAAAATTAAACCTTGTCAGCTTCCGTAGGTTCCAAATAAATATTTTTGTGCGATAACTCAAAAGTAAAAAAGGAGTCTCACTTTGACTCCCCCACATCAGCATGGGGAGTCTTATTTGCAGTTTAGTTCTGGGCTGGACAACCTACTGAAATTAATCTCTGGCACCATGAGGATTGCACTGTTACAAAAGAGGTAAAAGCTACTTCCTGCTGCGACAGCACACGTCAGCCGCCCAGCGCCCAGCCCCCCTCCATGCCCAGCGCCAGCAGTGCCAGCCTGGTCTGCTTTGCCTCTTGGAGGGGCTCGGATTGTAATGAGAGCGGGATGACTGTGGGGGAATGCAGCTGTTTCAGGATCCTCTCTGGAGCCTCGTCCCGCTGGCGTCCCCGATTCCCTGACAATGCAATGCCACACTCAAAATGCCACGTTCCCCTCTTAGGGGAACTTTCAGTGAAATCATTTTTTTGTTGATTTAGCAGTTTTCTGATATTCCAAAATCATCATGTAAAAAAAAAATTATGTGGACATTTTGTATATCTGCTGGTTTTTGTGCTCATGTTAATAAATTATACCCATAAAGTCTCTTGCAGACAGTGCAAGTGAAACTTGCAGTAATTCTTTTTTAATATCATTATAATATAATCATTTTCTTTGGATTTTACATGGTGCCTATTCTATCTTGGCATAATTAGCCTGCCACCAGCTGACCGTTTCTGTACCTGCATGCTACTCTGCCAGATGCATGTTATATATTCCAGGAGAAAAAGGAAATTTAAAGTATTACATAAACTTGAATCAAAAGCTTGTGTGTGACTTAATGGCTTAAAGGGATGGATTTTATGAGTCATACCAATATAAAATATCATCAAAAGTTTAATATTCAAAGAGATTTCCCAAGATGATTATTCCTTGTACATTTAACACTCAGAAGCTAAAGTACACCTGCCTGAAACAGTAACTGTCCATGTATTAAAGTAATTGAAAGCACCACTGCTTTAACAGGAGTGAAAGTTAGCTTATAGACTGATGAGTGTAAGTGTGAAATATCAGGGCCAGGGATCCGTAAGAGCTGGACAGGGAGGATGCATGCATTCCGCAGGTGTGCTCTCCACTGTCAGCTTCTGGGCTGGGTAATCTTTATCAAATCCATGGCAGTAACACCCACCACATCTATACCATACCTTCATTTTCTACAAGATATCGATCGAAAACCCAATTGTCTAACTCGTCTTGCGTCGTCATTTGATTTCTGGAATCTGCAGCAAATTGCCAGAACTTCGTGAAACTGAGTTGTGTTGTGACGTTTGCACGGATGATGAGGTTGTGATTTGGTTAGGACTGTTTCCCTGAACTTACAGGAGTCTGGCCAAGCGGGACTCTGTTGTCCATCACCTGTATGGCGTCAAGGCTTCGACACTCGTCACTCACCAGCACACATCAGCCAGACTGCTGTCAGCTGGCTGGGTTTAACAAGCTCGTATAGGATGGTATTTAATATTTGCATTTTGCCAACAGCACAGGGATACAGATGCCACCGCTGACCTTGACCATCCCTCATGATTTCTGGGTTCTTGCCAATTGAATCAGTGGTTTGTGGGAAATGGACCATTGTCTCGCAACTTCCACAGACTCAGGTGCAGATCAGAGCATGGGAAAGGAATGAGTCACAAGGGTGGTATGTGTTCCCTGTGTTGGAGGTGAAAAACCATGTTTCCTTTGCAATACACGTACAAAATGAATGACTCATTCCATCTCAGTGTATCTCTCCCAAGCAGAATGACCCCTCAAAGCAACGTGAGCCGAATCCCGCGTGGTTCCCTATGCAATCTTCCCCACCAGTGCTTAGGCGTCCTGCCTGAAAACATGCACAGCACTTTCCATTGGATAGCTTTCCCTCACATTCTGGCTAGAGATGCATCGATCGGCCGACCAGGGACCGCAATCGGCCGATTTTCAGAATGCTTGGCCGGGACTGGAGACTGGCCAGGCAGCAGACAGTCTCAGGTATTTCCCATACTGAAGTGGCCATTTTATTCATGTGCTGCACGTCATATGCACAGCGGCGCAGGCAATAACCTCACAGCCATGTGTACACTCACAGTCACATGCTAACATGTAGTTAGTGTGGAATTTCTCCACTGTGAGTGAAGACAACACAAAGCTTGCAATTTGTAATAGATGTAAAACCAAAATAAACCACCACGAAAATGTGGTGAAACATCAGAGGTAAACTTTAAACTGATTGTTAAACACATACTAGATAATCTTGAAAAGGAATAATCACTAAAGCTGCCTAAGGTTTTTTCCTGTCAGAGTAGAAATGTTTAGCAAATCTTTAAGCCCCTGCACGTCCGACCAGTACGAAGGTATGAAAAACCCTGATCTTAATCTAGCTTACTAGCATTGTAAGAATTGTATGTGCATAACATGCGGTGTTAGTATTAATATTACACTGCACCTATTACTGTTTGTTAGAGTATTTGTTAGAGTATTTGTTCGAGTATAGTACACTTGAGTTATTTGGAGGTTTGTAACCTGCAAACTTTTTATTTTAAGATGAGTAAAAAAAACAGACAAAAACATGTCATGTTATCTGATGAATTTAAACATACTTGAAAATGATTTCAGTAATTGACATCCATCCCTGGACCACTTAACCCCAACTGGGGTCACAGAACCTATCCTGGGAACAAGGGGCACAGGCAGGAACCAACACACCACAGGGCCAACTTAGACAGACCCCTGCATGCTAGACTGGGGGAGAAAAGCAGAGCCCCTGGCAGAAACCCACATGAACACAGGGAGAGCATGAACACCCCCCACAGAAAGGATGGGGGACCAAACCCAGGACCTTCTTGCTGTGAGGCAGTAGCACTAACCCCTGTGCCACCATGCTGCCCTAATTTCCTTTTGTATTGTTATTTAAATCTGTTGCACCTGCTCTTGTTTAGTAAAGTAAAATATGTCAGATAAAGTCGGGTGTACAGCAACTCATTTTCAGTTGTTAATTGTACCTCTTTCCAGTCACAGAGCACTTGACTTTGAACTTGTTTAAGTGAGAGAAGGTCCTGTAACTTAGTGCAGTTTGGGGGAAATTGTAAAGTTTAACAATTTCTTTTATTATGAAAATAAAATTTTGCATTGCAGAAAAGATGATTTTTGTTTGTATATGCTGTCAATTACAGTACTTAGAAAGAAAATCGGAATTGGCAGATCACACTTGCAAAAAAATTGGAAATTGGAATCAGCCAAGAAAATTGCAATCGGAGCATCTCTAATTCTGGCTTTTCTGAAGGGCCTTTCCCTGCTCCTGGCAGACGTTCCAGCGAAACAGAAAGTCAGTGAGCTCATCCTGTCGCAGCCCTGCACACTCTGCATTTGTCTCCTTTGCATTTGTTTGTGGGCCAAGTGAGCAAATAATAAGCTCCCACTGACTCCAGGAGTCAGGGATAATCCAATATCAATAATCATCATCTGCGATAATCCTTTCAGGCACAGCCAAAATATCGGTGACAGTCCCTTGTTGCATAATTTGTAAGATATGAGCTCTTGACGTGACACTGACTCAAACTGACCCGTTACTGTTTGTTTCTTTTTTTGGATGGATGGATGGATGGATGGATTGATAGATTGACAACGGGAAGGAGGGCAGATGGGAGGGGAAGATAGTGAGACTGAGAAGACCCAAGTGGGTTTGTGTCAGAGGGAAGGTATGATGCTGATAAGGTGAGAAAAGACAGGAAGAGAGAAAGGAAAACAGAGGAAGAGAGGTGAGAAAAGTGGGGGTGGGGGGGCGTGAAGTGAATGTTTAAGACGCTAAGGTGACTGTATGGGGAGTTTGGCCAAATCCTCCCTCTGCCAAATAGAAGTGTTTTTATTCCAAAATCTTTTTAGAATCCTGAATTTCTAAAGAACATTGCACACTAGCACAAAGACTATTCTGTCAGCGATATTATAACTGAACACTAGCACAAAGACTATTCTGTCAGCGACATTATAACTGAACACTAGCACAAAGACTATTCTGT
>JAODJU010000119.1:29603167-29621154 GCA_026776725.1 Gnathonemus echidnorhynchus | reverse complement strand
TTTGGCGGGGGTGGCTTTTTGCCCCCCCCCCCCCCCCCCCCCCAAAAAAAACAAAAAAAAAAAACAACTTGCAGGGACAGGATTATCTCGGTGGGGAGTGAAGGAGGGACTTGCAGAGATGCCAAGAAGCAGCCCCTACTGACATTCACAGCTCTGTTGGCCAGCAGGACTGTGCTTCCTCCTAACCCCTCCCACTCCTGACCTCTGGATCAGAAGCATCTCTGTTGGTGCCAAGGACCTCAGATCCCTGCAGCAAAGGGGGGGGATGCCTTTAATAGGCAGTGATAGAATGGAAAGCAGGCACAGTCATTGGGGGTATTTCATTTTCGCTCGCTTTGTTGACCATGGGTTAAGCCCACATGTTCATAGCACCATCTGCTCACTATGATAGCTCAGAGGTGCTGTCTTCAGTTAGAATCCAAGTATCTGAGCTGACATAATGCATTAGTCTCCCACCAAACACAAATACATTCAAATACCCTTTTTAATGTTCAGAAAATGAGAGAGTTGTTTAGATCTGAGTATAATCTTCACTTGGCTGAACCCCCTCTCTGGCAGAACTACTCAGCGATCACCTCAGATCCTCCATAGGAGAGAAGCTGTAATCATTGTAACATCACCCTCCTGCTCCATCGTTTGTGTCCTCGCTGTGGTTCGACAGAAATTTCTGCCCCGATCCTGATACTTAATCTGAGCTAAGAGATAAAGGTTAGAGATGTTTACAGGTAGGAAAGATGGTGTTTGATAAAAAGGATAAATTTAAAGCCAGACGAATTCCTGCAGGGCTGTCGTAAATTTTGAATGAAATAATAGATAGTGATAAAAGATGAGTGGTCCCACCGATAATTCCCATGTGTAAACGTGGAAGATTGTCGTGGTAACAGATGGAGAAAGGTCAGAGGTCAAACGGGAACCCCCACATCTGTGCACACAATCAGCTTCCCAATCCCGAGTCTGGGGGGGGGGGGGGGGGGGGGGGGGGGGCGGTGTCAGCAAGCTGCTCATCATCATTATCATTTTAAAATATCGCGTGGCTCCTTCTTGCCTGAAAAACATCTCCACTCCCACATGCGAGGGCCATTATCCGTGATTGTGCAGCTCCGAACAAGCAATCACAAGGCCACGGAGGAGAAGAGAGAAAGAGAAAGAGACAGGCAGCGTTTTTTTTGTCTGCCATGGACCGTGTGCTGCTCTGTTAATGTTTTCCTACCTAAAAGCAGGCAATCAGGCGAGCGCGTTGTAGTTATGAGTCATCCCGCTAACATTTAACCCCGGCATTAAGAATCCCCTTTTTTTGTTTTAATTACCACACTGACTAATGGTGCTTATTTGATTAACCTTCTGCTGAATGTGATTATTTAAAGGTTCCCCCCCAAGTCTTTTTACTACCTGATGAAAAAGGTGTAATAGAATATGGCACATTGACTGAATCTGACACGCTTCTTGGGTGGTGGTGTTATTAAGTATCATATACCGGGACTGTGCTGTAGGAGGTGATGTGACTAGATTCAAATCTGACAAACAGCACCTCCGGGGTGGGTGGGGGGGGTAGGGTTATTCTCTGTAGAGCATGGTGAATAGAGGTACCTGCTCTAATGAACAGTATCTGCTCATTAATGCAGTTAAACTGCATTTGGATGCATCAGGAGTACTTGTAGGTTTGAGAAGAATGAGGGAACGAGAACAGCAGTGGTTTGGTATATTTAATGTCCTGGATAATGATCGAAATCAGCGTGACTCATAGAGATTTCTCTTGTATTTGCTGCTGTGTCTGTTTCCCTTATAGAAATTAGGTTACTTCTCTCCAGGTAAGGACTACAGTCAGGGACAATTCTAGGAATCGATCCGTAAGGGGGTCCCCAGTGATTAATTGGCTGATGATGAAAAAAATGTGCATAATTTATGCAAATTTGCATGCAGGGACATTTAAGTATATTAACTTCAAGATCAATTATTACTACGAATGATAGCAGGCACTCTGTGAGGAGCTGGAATCTTGGAATCTTCTTTGGGTAGGTAGTCTGTCTGGAGCCAGAATCCTCTTTGGACAGGTAGTCTGTGAGGAGCCGGAATCCTCTTTGGGCAGGCAGTCTGTGAAAAGCAAGAATCTTCTTTGGGCAGGCAGTCTGTGAAGAGCAAGAATCTTCTTTGGGCAGGCAGTCTGTGAAAAACAAGAATCTTCTTTGGGCAGGCAGTCTGTGAAAAGCAAGAATCTTCTTTGGGCAGGCAGTCTGTGAAGAGCAAGAATCCTCTTTGGGCAGGCAGTCTGTGAGGAGCTGGAATCCTCTTTGGGCAGAAAGTGGCCCCTTTTCTGCATCCTTGAAAAGTCCAAAGATTTCTAGCTATAGTGACAGTCGACCCTTGTGCTCGACTTCCCTGCAGCCCAGAGGAATACCTCGCCACTGGCATGGCTGAGAGGTGGAGACCCCCAGGTTTGTAGCTTACTGGGTCTAGCTCAGTTTGTAGTCTGTGATCACACCTTTACTTTGGACATCCCAGCTACAGCTATATGTGTGCCAGGCCTCTGTACCCACAAGCCAGGGACTAATTTTGCACCAAGTCATTTAAAATACAACTGGTACTTTGTGTACTGCTAATAAAAAATGCCATTTTCCAAGCTGTTTCACATAAATATTATACAGCCGAGAATACAAGATTTTACGAGATCTTCAGATAATAAATTGATTTCTCTTTTACTATTGGCTGTAGGGAACTGCTGGTATTCTCAAGCTGTGCTTTTCAACCATCCAGCTCTTTGCCATAAACCTTCACCCAATGTCATGGTGAACATACAAGCTCTACATAGTGAGGGTGGGGCCAGGATTCAGCCCCTCACATTGGAGCTGTGAAGCAGCAGTGTCCCTACCGAGCCTCCACATTGCCCTCAGCACTCAGCCCTGACAGCTAAGTCAGATCTAGGGTTCCCATTTTGCAGTGATACGGCAGTGGGCTTTCACTGACAGACCCCCCCATTTGTGATGACTGTAAAACCTGCATTATTGGGTTACTGTGCTTTGTTACCTCCTGGACGAACCGACCGATGCCATTTGTTTAAACTGCCATCCTGTTTTTAGACCGAAATTACCCAGCTCAGTACAGGGAGATCTTACCTTTTCCTTGGATTTTCCCACTTTTCCACCCTTTGTTTCTCAGGACGCTAAATCCACTGGCTTGGTCCTGTTTGCTCTGTACGCCATGATCATAAGCTCACAATCACATTATTTTGACAAGCAATACGCCTCCGGAGATTATACTACAAACACACACAATTTAATTGAGTACATCGCCCCCCCCAGCCCCATTTCCAGG
The DNA here is from genome assembly GCA_026776725.1 of Gnathonemus echidnorhynchus. NCBI lineage: Eukaryota > Metazoa > Chordata > Actinopteri > Osteoglossiformes > Mormyridae > Gnathonemus > Gnathonemus echidnorhynchus. Next base: position 29,617,845 of record JAODJU010000119.1, on the reverse strand, counting down.
ACAGCAGTACAAAGGCAGCATGATTTTCAAGGTGTACTGATTGTATTAATGGAACCATCACCTTTAGTACTGCGCATTAAGCGGGTTAAAAAAAAAAGCAGATTTGCTGGGTTGCAGCTTAACCGGGATTTCACGAAGACTGCCCACGCTGATGTGAGTAAACACTCAGTAAAAATAAAAGCCCACTTGTTCATTACGGCAAGAAGTGGTAAAAGGCGCCAGGTCAAGGGGCTAATGCATCACACACAGCTCTTCATGTTTCTGTACAAGGTGTTGCGTCCATGTGCTGAAAAGTATGTTTTTAGATGGGATAAATATGTGAAAATCTTTCCCCTCTTGGCCATGGATCTCTTTCATTTGACCATTGCCCTCCCCTTCTGCTGCGCTACTTCTACTTTCCATAACCATTTATCCAGTGAAATACTGTGAAGTATCTGGATTCCAGAGGACAGTGAACCCAGAAGAGTCTGGCACAAATATGGGGAGAGCTTGTGAATTCTTGGGGCCTATCATGGTCAACAGGTTAGCATGCCATGCCTGTGAACAGGAAGGTCAACCCTTCAGATCCCAAAACTGGCAAAGTGATTTCACTTCTGGGCTCCTGAGCACGGCCCTTCACCCAAGGATTGCCTGACCTTTCCTTCTCAATCGTGCACAGCTTTGGATTAAGCCGTCTGCTAAATAAATAAAAAGCAACTCCACACTTAAATATCTGCGGGTGGGATTCAAACCCACAACCCCAGGAGGGTGAAGACATATTGTTACCCACTGAACCACCATGTGGCCTGACTTTTGCTCTCATTACTGGGTTATCAGATGGATGGGTCATGTGACATGGTACTGGGATCAGGAACACAGGCCTTGTTTTGGATCAGGAGTGTAGGCGGGTTTAACAAAATCATCGGGGTGGAACAAGAACATCAGGCAGCCGTTTTCAGTTTAGCACAAAAACACACAAAAACAAAACAGGTGTCTGATCAGGAAAAAGGCCAATAGCAGGGTCAGGGTCTTTTGTGTGCTTCGTGGTTGAGAATGACAAAGATTAATCTTATGTAAGGATGACTGCATCCCGCCTCTCCGGGCATGTAAACTGTCTTTCGTGACAAAATAGCCTGACACACATACAACCGACACTTTGACGCTGTGTTATCAGAGCATAAAATGACGTTGGTTCCTGCAAGCACACAACCCATAACAATGTATCGTAACTAGTACATATCCCCAGGCAATGTCTGTGGTGAGACTCGAACGACCGTCTACGTCACGCAAAGGAGCTACAATATAATGCTATACTTATACAGACACAGTGTAAGGCAGTCATCTCTCTGTGTTTTTGTACAATGTGTCTCCTGCTGTATAATGTATGATCAGTTATTGCCTTTTGATGTTATTATATGGCATGGACATAACCTGTATATGGGAATGATAGTTACAGAATGACAGCATTAATCATATATGCATTTTTGGCTTTACATATGCAGTGTAACAATATAATTGATCTTTTTTTATTATGTTAAATGATACATGTATAATCTGGCATACATGTAGACATGTTACGGGGCTGTGTTAATGGGGAGCAGGTTTAAACATTCAAGGCCAAGCACCTCCTTTAGCCTGAACTGGTTAGGCGGAAATTATATATATGATATGAAGGCTTAAATTCAATAAGCAAAACCATTTGGATTTTTCATTCGCACTGATTCACTTATTGTGATTCTCACGGAGGTGCATCTCACTGGGGTTTTATTAGAAACTGAGAGCATAAGCAGGAACACTTGGGTTTTCTTCTTATAACGCTTCCCACCAGTTTGGTATTGGACTCTGCCCTGGGGACTTCAGCCATCAATAATTGATCTTTACTAGAGGTGGATTGTTTCGGGCAGGGCTTGGCTCCCCAGGTACGGGTCCGATAACGTTAAGCAAGCAGTCTGTGAGACGGACCTCCACAGCATCACAGTTTGTCTCCTGCTTCTTGAGAATTACGTCCGTCTTTGATGAGTCACACTGGGGCATTGGGTGCGATCTAAACGCAGAAAAGCACTCTTTTAACTATTCGACTGCTTCTTAGTCCGTAAGATCGCACGAGCAGATCAATGCGGCTCGCTCAGACGTGAAATTAATGCAGTCCAGCTACCCGTCAAGAATACAGATGCAGATCTTACTGCTTAAGTGTGACAAGAATCTTAATTCCATTGCATTTGCTGGGGTTGTATTAAGAATAAAATATGCCTGCAATTGGTTTCAGATGTTAGGGAAGCTATTCATGCATGTGTTAATCAATTAATAAAAGGATTTACATGAACAAAAACTATGTTTCAAGTGTCATTTTAATTTGTCTAAATGCTGCCTATGTCAGCATCCATTTCCATTTCCATCTTTCTGACTATAAAGCATTGCATTATGGGTTCGGGCCCCATTCAGCTCCAGCTAATCATGTGAATTTGTATCTCAGCATTCTCCTCTGGATGGGAACATCACTTTGAAACTTGGCCCTATTCAAACACTCCCTTCCCTCCCCATGATAAATAGGTTTCCATTTGTCCTCTTATGCCAGCATTCTGGGTTCAGCTCCATTTTGTCGGGGAGCAGTTGTGGACTTCTTTGGAGAAATCATACCATGATCATTGCACTACTGGGAGAAGATTCATAGTAATGGTGATGATGATCACACAGAATATGATTATTATGATTATTATGGCTGTTAGAGCTATTCTCATTTTAAACAGCCTGCTTTGTGATGAAATTCAAGATGAGGCCCCTGTAATGAAGTATTCTGTGTGTCCCGGAAGGGAGCCGCTTTCCCCTTTTTGTTCTTCCTTTTCCCACAGCTTAACTGCAGTTGGGAACCCAAGATGGCCGCTTTACCTACCAGGAAGGATCCGAACTCCAATGGCCATTTGTCATATTCTGTTAGCAGGGAATGCTGTGCTGCAAGCGGTGGACCAATCAGGGAGCTCTGAGCACGCCTGTGAGGTGTCAATGCAGTGTTCAATGACAGAAAAACGATATATCTATATACATACATATACGTAACCATGGCTGGATGTTTTCATGCTTTGATTGAAGTCAAAGTTGGTATATGACATGGGTCAGGCTTGAACCATAGCAAAGTTCATAGCAAAGTCATTTAGTAAAGTACTGATTTAGCTGAACAGGAATGAAGGAATAGGTAGTAATTTGTTTAAGTGGATTAATTTTAACCAATCGGTGGAGGGAAGTACATCCACAGATCGACATGAGCCCCAGAAGTAAAATGGGGTAAAATACATTCAGCCAAGAAGTGAGAGATCATGAAATAACAGATGTGTTCCTTCAGCAGAAAGAAACATCTCATCCGCTCCTGGGTGTATAACAATGCAAAATTAGTGAGTGGATGAAATTTTTAACGTTCTGATATCACTGATAGTTCTATCTATTTAATCTATGTCACTTTCATCTGTTTAAGACTTATATCACTTCTTAAACCTGAAAATAAATGGAGCTGCAGTTTTGTTTACCTCTGGTGAAGCTCTTGTAGGGTTTCTGATTACAAGAGGCAACTTCCTGTCATCTTCCATAAGCATGGATCACAGCAAGCCTGGAGCTCATCCCAGAATGCCTTGGACTCGAGGCAGGAGATGCCCTGGAGGGCTGCCAGGCATCACAGGCTACAGACTTGCTCACAAACTCACAGTCACACATCCTATGGACAGTTTAGAGGCAGCTGCAGAGGTGCACTGAGCAAAGGCTTGTCGTTCAGTGGTGGAGCATGTTCTTTGCATATGTAAGGTGCTGGGTTCAAACCCCAGTATCTCTGTTTTCGCTCCTGAATGTGCTTTTCAGATCAGACTTTCTGGTACACGTTCTTGAGGGAATAGTTTCACCCAAAAGCAAGAACTGTGCACTAATCAACTGTGTCGAATAAATATCTAGTTAATAATAGTGTGAGTATTTGAACTGTAGAAATACCAGGTTTCCATTTGAGATAAACTTGCTATCTTGCATTGTGTCCTCACCTAAATCAGCAAGAAACTAGATAAGCAAGATGCTTTGATATTTATTAGTGTGAAGAACTTCTGTCTGTGAGAGCTACACCCAGACTCTGTAATATTATCAGTTAGACCACACACAGAATACTGGGTGCATCACACATCAAAAGGATATGTTTTTATTACAGCAAATTCGGCCAAGAGCAACAGGAATGATTCCTGGATTTGAAGAGTTTCCATGCAAGGCTAACTAATCCACTTAGTCTCAAGTAAAGGTGAATGAGGGTACGATCAACAACCTCAACTACTTCAATTTTACTGGTGATTCTTGAGCAAGAGGCTACAAATGGAAAACTCTTGGCATCCAGCTTTGCAAGAACTATAAAATATATGGAATAAACTTCACAACTGCATAATGAAGACTGCAAATACAAGTAAGCAATAAATGCAGTTCTAACAGCATTTATTTTTAGATATTCAAATAAGTAAGATCAATGACTTCTATTTGGGAACACTACTTATCATCCTAGGATTAAGAACGCGTCATTGTGATTACATTGTGTTTATGTAAGTCCTTGCTGTAGCCATCACAGATCTCACATCTCACTAAAAATGTCAACAGAAAAATCAAGGTTCTGACACGCCTTTCATGTCTGATTATTTATAGAATAAACAGGATAGCAATACATAACAGCAGGCTTCATGTAATGAAAAAGGGGAAATGAATCTTCTTTAGAAAGCGTCATAGGAGGCCTCTGAATTTCTGGGATGGCTGACGAATGTTTGGAACATGTTTAGGGCTGAATCATTTGGAGTGTCCATAGTCAGCACTGCAGACTATGGACACTCCAAATGATTCAGCATTTCTTCCTGTGTTTTCTTTAACACAAATGGTCACATGGTGATGACAAAAGCACGTTTAGACCTGGAATGTTAATGTGAGAACAGACCAGCTGTGGATTGGGGAGAGGGAACTATCATACTCAGGCACAGTGCAAGACAACCGGCTGAGTCTGAGTACCAACCAAGATGGACTCAGAAGCAAACGTCCAGGCATTAATTGATGAAAATCATATATATGCCACTTCATACCATTCATGTGTACCTGACACGTGGTTAATATATAATTTGTTCCTATAGTAGAGAAGTTTACTAAAACACACTACCTAGAGTCTTCACCTTTAAAAATCTGAAGACCAAATTGGATCACCTGAAGGATGTTTCTTGCTTGGAGGAAGTTTTTGGGAGACTTTTCCAGAGATTTTTTGTTATTTAAACTTTAAAACAGACACAAATACAATGGAACAGAAGCTCTGTGTTCAATTTTACAGCTTTGATGGGAGCTTATGGCTGGAAACTGCTGCAGAAATGACTAATAACTTGGATGATTATGAATTAATCTCAGTGCTCTCTGCCGAATGTGACCTGCGGCGTCTTTACCGCTCTAATGGGACATGAGGAGATAGAGAGAGAGAGAGAAAGAGGAGCAGGGAGGTGCTGCAATGAGAGGCGGGTGAGTGGGTGAGGCGGGTGAGTGGGCGGCATCGAGAGGCTACCTTCCTCACTGCGTGCTTGTGAAGAGTCAACCTTTTGTCTTCTAATTCACGGCAGCGAGCCAGACACACACTCCTGCATTCCAGTGCCCTGTCGCTGCCCATTTTCAATCCCTCCTTCCATTACCCCCCCCCACCCCCACCCCCACCCAAACTCCCTACACGGCGGAAACGAATGCGTCACATCTGCAGAGGTTTATCCAATTTTCCCGGTGTGCTGAAGGTCTATTGAACAGCAGTTCTTTGGTGTCTAAAGCATCTCTTCAAGTTGAAGGAACAATGGGACTCATTTTCAATAGGGGGTTTCAGAGAGGCCTGAATCATATTTCCTGGGGCAGCCCATTGTGAGATTGATTATGTCGAAGTATTTGAATGAAAGTCTTCATATTCTATTGAAGTACTAACTCGACGGAGTATATGGTTTGGACCACAGGCTGGGGGTTTGAAAACCACAGTGGATTCGTTGGATGCGTCTGTGTCTGACTGAAAGATGAAAAAAGACAAAACAGTCTGAGAATAAGACAAAAACACGAAAATATTTACAAAAACAAATTCGGCTGTGACATGATAAATAAAAAATGTCTGAAACACTTAAACTCACACACTCACTGAGCACTTTATTAGGAACGCTGTGGTAATACTGAGCAGGGCCTCTCTTAGCTCTCTAAACAGCTTCAATTCTTGATGGGATGGATTCAGCACTGGTCATAGCCTATGTGGAACCCTAGGCGACCATCAACACTGGCGCCCCCATTACGAGGCAAAGTAAAAGTGCCCCCTCAGAAGTTTTGCAGCCCTAGGTGGCAGTCTATGTCACCTATAGGATTGACCGGCCCTAGATGGGTTCCATAAGATGTTGGAAAAATTCCTTTCATTGCAATTTCTGCAGATTTGACAGCTGCACATCTATGCTGTGAATCTCCCGTTGTACCACATGCTGAAAGTGTTCCATTGGATTCAGATCTGATGACTTGGAAGACCACTGAAGATTAATGACCTCAATGTCAAGTTAATGGACCTAGTTTGAGATGACTTTTGCTTTGTGACATGGTGCATCATCTTGCTGGAAGCAGCCATTAGAAGATGAATAAATCGTGGCCATGAAAGGATGCACATGCTCAGCAACAATACTCAGAAAGGCATCGGGACAAAGTCTGCCAAGAAAACATTCCGCACGTGTCTCACGCCCTGCATTCCTACCCCCTTTCCCCAGTGTGGCTCTAATGATCCACCCCGTTACTAATTTGTCTTTCCTCTCATTTCAGCCCTCGTGTGCCTCACTCCAGCTGCCTCTCGTCTGCTCCCTCGTCAGTAGTGTATGAGTGCCTCCCAGTCCTGTGCTCCCCAGTCCAGTCATTGATGTTACTACCTGCTTGTGCTCCTGAGTATGTCCTGCACCTTGTGCTCCTGCCTGATCCTCATCACCCCATTTTGACCCCTCGTGGTCCATTTGATTTGCCCTGTCCGTCTTGCGGTTTCCTTTGATTTCCCCCGACGCCTGCCTTTGCCTCTGTCCTTGCCCTTGATGTGACACCTAGTTGTGACACGTGACTCTAAAATTATACTTATTCATTGTACATTCCACTGACCTGCCAATTTGCAGAGTCTTTCCTAACCATTTTGGTGATTACCTGTATTTCTTTGTGTATGCCTTAATGTCCATGTCTTAAAATGGCATTTATATTATTCATATGTCTAAATATTTATATTCAATTTATTTTTCTTTTGCACTATGACCAACATTTTCTGTGCCAGTTTTGGCAGGAAAGTGATATCAGTGCATACCCTCTGTATGGAGCCCAAGTGAGGCCATGGACAGCTTTATATTTTTGTTATTTAGTTTAACGTTTCCACAAAATACTTAATCGAGCACATGATGTGCACACAATTATTTTGTGGTCTTAGTTTGCTATTTTGATCTCTGAAATTAATTTTTAATTAAAATAAATTTCATGTATTGATTAATTGTTCTTTGAAAATACCACCACAATGCCAGAAGTCTGAGTGAAGTGTGTAATTACTATGGGTTTTATGGTAGCAAATTAATTCCCTCAAATCTTTGTAATAATACATGATATATCTGCCAGTCCGACCCCGCTAAACCTGGCTCTTGTCCAAACAAAGCTTCCAATTCTGTGCTGGAAATGACATTATGGTCATTTAATTCTTAATACTGTGCATGGTAATAACCCACACATGCATACATCTTTATAATAATGCATAATATGTCTCCCATTCCAAATTTATTCTCCTTTGCTTTGATTGAATGGACAAAAACTATACTTTGTGGTCATTTAGTTACCATTTGCATATTTATGTATCAGCAGCTGAAGCCACGGATATTTTTTCTATAGTTCCGAACTTGTCTTGCCGGCTGTAAGTTGCGTTCTCTTTTGAGTAGTAATAGGTTAGCATTACTGTCACACACTTTCAACATGTTTGACCATTTGGATGTTGGAATCCGATTCTCAGCAATCCCCCTGGTCCCTCCCCCCTCCATCCTCCTTACCTCTGCAGGGCTGCTGTTCAACTGTCTCATTCTGATTCGCACCAAATGCACACACACACACACACACACACACACACACACACATGCACACTAACTTTGATTACGTTCCTTGGTCTCTTCAGGTTTTTCAAACACTTATTTGGACATGAGAAGTAAAACTTTTGTTGACATTACAGATAACCTGGTTAACCTACACCGTCAGGAAAAAAGTCCCAATTTGTGCCTTTGTGGGTCACTGGAGCTGAACCCTGAAGGGTCTGCCAGCTGTACCAAAGCAGTCTAATTTAAGGTAGATAAATCGACTGAAGAACAGTTCTGTACCATTGGGTACTTTAACGTTGTTTGTACCATGAGGAACAAAACTATATCAGGGCTGTACCTTTTTATGTAACAGTGTAAGTACTGAGTTATTTAACTAAGTTGTAGCTAATCTGTATACAGTTTGAGGTCACCACCATTTGTTATCAGGCAGATTAGCCTACTGACAAATAGCTATGTTAGCTGGCTAATGTTAATAGCTAAATATTTTAGCTGGCTAATGTTAATAGCTAAATATGTTACCTGGCTAATGTTAGAGCCAGCTGTTCTACTCAGTAAAATCCAATGACTTGTATAATGATAATAAAAGAATACAGTTTTGTTTTCTGCTACATTTATTTTTTGTGTATTTACTTCTGGCTTATTTAAGGCTAGCTAGGTGTTGATGGACATCAGCTGCTCGGTGGAGTGCTGGAGCAGGGGCTGAGGGTGCAGTTCAGCAGGAAGTAGTAGGCTACAGGGAGACCAGTAATCTCATTCTACGTTTCAAGGTTGAAATGATGAAATGGGAAAACCAACCATTTTCTCATATTAGTCAGTTGCGTTTAAAATGAAGCCAACCAAAATGCTGACAAAAAATGTTCACGTACGGTAACTCATAACGGCAAAATATAACAGCAAAAATGAAAACACAACAGCATTAACAAAACTCAACAGCAAAAATGAAAACACAACAGCAAATACAATGACATTATCTCTAAATGGAAAGGGTAGGGACTGTCTGAGCATCCATTCCTTCTTGCTTCCCTCTCTTGAGGTCTGTGATGCTGACAGACTGCTCTGTCCCATGTTCACTGCTGGCGTCCAGTCAAATTTGCCATATATAGCTACAAGTTTACCTGAAAGGATAAGAATGGCGTTTAGGGTGTGTCCACTTCATATTTTAAAAACCCAACAATTTTATGTCATCAGCTTACTGCTCATATATTATGTGGCACAAGAAGCTATGAAATTTCACATTAAGTTACATCAGATCAAACCAGATGTTGTAACAAATTTCTTATTTTTCCCTGTTTGTTTTCTCGCCCTTCATGGTCCTTTTAGTCTGGTGTGTTTCTCCAGTGTGTTTTTTTAGTTATACTCAATAAACCCTTGTTGTCTCAAAGCCTCTAGTGCAGTGACACCCTTTTCCCCTTCACAATATCCTCATGACTTACAGCAAGCAGCACACAATCTTCTAAGTCTTTTGCTTTCAGTGTCTGTGGGTCACATCCAGTAATATCAGTTTCCTCTTTATATCTTTTCCTTACTTCTGGCAGAAGCTCGCTAATGTATACAGAGTAGTCCATTACTATGAATAACAAATGCACCAAGATGGTGATAGGAGGTAATTGCAACCCTCCTGTGATAGTCATACCCTGTGTCCAATCAGAATCGAGCATGGGATGTTTATGAAGGACCTGCTGTCACGCTGCGGGAAGGACGGAGGCGAAGGCAGACATCGGGGAAAAGTAAAGGGACTTTATTCCAACATAACACAACATGTAAGGCAAAAGGAAATCACAACCTAATCAAAATCAACACCTCTGCTGAAATCACCCATTATTTCCAGCAGCCATACAGTACACCCATGTATTTTTGACTCCACCACTAGCATACCTCATATAGTTAATCGATATCTCATTGACTGTTTAAACTAATTAAGTTAATTAATTAAGTGAGCTGGTGGTGAAATGTAACAAACACATGGAATGGCTGGGGCGCCCATGAGGAGAGGTTTGGGAGTTGAAACGGTGTTCATCTAGCCATCCAACTAGATATCAGTAACTTTTTGGAGAACAGAAGAAATTTTGACCAGTTTTTATTGTGCTACTCTTAATTTGCATATGTTACATTTTGTCTTTTTGTTCTGAGCACATACGCACTTATTACCCAGATAAATAGCTTTAAACATTTCTTTTGACTGCCTAAGACTTTTGTACGGTACTGTATAATGATTGTATTATTATTACAAGCTTACCTTGCACACTCTCCAAAAAAGTGACACAACTTAATTCCCCCACAATAAATTTTGCTGAGCTCCCCATGATAGATTTTGCTGACTGGCTACCTGACTACTACCAAAAGAATTTGCTGAGCAGAGAGGCTGGCGATGAAAATATGTATACTATACTTACAGAATATTTAGAGATTCAAGAATCACTGACCTGTACAATGTTCCTGGCAAGTTTGCAAAAGGATCCCCAGAAAACATTTAGGTGGTGGATGGTTGGGCCCACAAGATTGAGGCCATTTGCAAAAGGATCCCCAGAAAACATTTAGGTGGCGGATGTTTGGGCCCACAAGATTGAGGCCATTTGCAAAAGGATCCCCAGAAAACATTTAGGTGGCGGATGGTTTGGTTCTCAAGATGGAGGCTGTAGCCTCTGTTTTCACCCTCTGCTGCCCTCTGTGCTGCAATTCCAATTTTGGGCTGATTTGAGGTCTATCATGAGGAGGATTTCCAGGTTTATACTGCATATATATAATGTGAAGTGGGAATAGGATCCATCAAAAATGACATTGAGTAAACAGAGTAATACTAACATACAGAGTTATCCTGTTCGCAAGGTTAAGCCTGTGATCAACTCATCCTATTGTTTACTATTACTATGCTGTGCTGCTTCAATTTTGGTACGATTTGTCTCAAAATTTCATCATGCAAGCGCTGAAAAAGAACTGTTGAAAACTTTTGGAGATATTGCCCTAATGGGATCAAGTGTCTGAAATTACCATTGGATAAATGGCTTTACCATGTACTCGGACCCCACTCTTCACTCACATTTGTGCATAAATGTGTGTCTGAGTGTGTCTGAAAAGGAGGGTGATCAACCACATTTAACCATTCAAAAGGTGAGTTCAAGCATCAAGCAAGATAAAGTAATTTGTTCGCCAATATTCCAATGGATTTTACAATAAATACTTTGATTTGTGTAAATACCGTTTTTGTTTATTGTAGCTAGTCCTTTGTATATACTGTAAATAAGAATGCTCACTTTTTTTGGGTGGCATCCGTCGCTTTTATTGTATTTTATTTATTGTATTTTATCACCCTGTGTAGATACCATTAGTGTATCTGTTACAGTTCTTTCATGTCTCATAAAATGTTGGTCACAGTGAGAATTAAATGGAATATCTATATTTAAACATATAAAAATATAAATAATATAAATGATATTTCCAAACATGGACATTAAATGTCACACTCTGCTTGTCCGATCCTCCTGTGTGCCACGCCCCCCTCGTTAACCTCGTGTGGATTCCCCGTGTTTACCAGCTGTTTCTAGTTGTTTTCATTAATTTGGTGTATTTAAGTCCACGTCAGAGTATGTTTCCCTAGTCCTGTCATTGTATTGTTTCAATGCTCCTGTTTCGTATGCCTCTCCGTGTGCCTATTAAAACCCTTTTTACCCAAGCCCTCATCTCCTTCTCCTGCTTCCCTGGTCTGAGCTTGCCAGGTCGTGACATTAAAACGCACGAAAGAATACAAGTAACCACCTACTTGATGGGGACAGATTCTGCAAAAAAAGTGGAATGTGCAATGAATAAGTATACATTCAGACTGGCATGGCAACAAGGACTCACAGCATTCAGGTAAAAAGATATTTATTAACATTCACATTTTCAGGTGATCCATCTAGTACTTATAAAAACCACAGAAGTTGGTGAGTGTGGGACAAGGACAGCTTAGAAAGCCAAATGACAGGGCTGTCTGGGGAATACATTGCTGTCAGCAGCACCAAATGTACTTAAACAGATAACTTCATAACATAATCTTTTCATTGGTCAGTTAGATGCCAGACTGTATCAGTAGATAGAGGAGAATGGGCGTATTCCATCTATGGAATGATTGTCAGAAAGTGGACATGAACACTTTCTATCATGATGACAGTGACAGTATGAATTCCCCATCCAGGGAATATAATAACTGTACATGCACTCTTCCTGTAATTGTCTGACAAATTGTCCTGTTGGGTTTGATTTCTGCTGTTCTGCTTTAACTCGCTTTAGAGTAGTCGTCTATTCATTCATATTCTGGAAGCTACAGGCACGAGGAAGGGAATAATCCAGGGTGGGGCACCAACCCATCGCAGGGCACAGGAACTAGTCACACCGGAGAATCTGGCAATGCCAATTAGCATGTTTTTGGATTTGGATTGCAGCAGAGTACAGAGAATCCAGAGGAAACCCCACAATGACACGGGAGAACATGCAAACTCCACACACATAGAGCTGGGTCAGGAAATCGAACCCTGGTTTCTATGTGGCAACAGCACTAAGCAAAGTGTCACCATTCCACCCCAGAAGTAGTGCAGAGATGCTAAGTAGCAAGTAATCAACTGATTGTTCCTTTTACCCATTCCTGCTCACCAATGGCGCTTATGGTCAAATTCTGCATCCTGTGATAGGGATTACAAGCCTGGATGGTACTGTGAGGGTGGATGGATGGCTCATCACTTTGCTGTGATGTTTAATGTCAGGTAGACATGTGGGGGCTGACGCGTGAAAACCAAGCAGAAAGCGATCTCTTGAGGGCCTGCAGTCCATAAATCACGAGAGAAGGAGCATTTCAGCCATCGGCCTTCCTGTGCTGGAATGGGCATTATGTTTCAAGGGGGAAATAACTGCAGATGTAAAAAGTCTGCTAAGATGGCAGGTTTTTGTGTGATAAAAAAAATGAATCCAAAATAAATCATGTCAGAACTTATTCTACCTTTATTGCAAAATTGCAATCTATACAAAGACGGTAAAAATAAATCAGAAACTGTTTAGAGTGAAAATAAAAACCATGTAAAAACCTGGTGGCATGATTATGCACACCAGAATCAACCAGTCACATTCAGTCTCATCTTACACAGTAGTTAATATATACCTGACATCAACAGATATACGTGAACATTTTTTTTGATGAATCAAGAACGATGAACGATGTCCCTTCTGTTTATTTGCATATAAACTGCTTGGTCATATGCATGTCAGAAGATTTGTCCTGACAGCCATTAAATCTGCGCCATTGTAATCCACTGCAGGTTCTTATCTTGAGGTAGGTTCTGAGTGGACTCTTTAACAGAATAATCACCCTCCATTTCTCTTCCATAAAAAAATCTAATATTCCACGACCTTAGATTCTGAATTGTACCAGTAATGTTTCTGAGGCGCTGAACATGAAACACTCAGCGCTGGCTAATCTCAACCTTGCATTAACCTGCTAATAGATGTTTGTTTCTGCAAGTACTCAGCTCATTATTAACTGCAAACTGTTCAGTATCATAACAGACGTACCACACACAGAAACAGTTATTTTCAATGCATATTTTTTTTAAATACTTGACTAGTTTCTCTATAGTCACATAACTGCTTTTATGTTGAATTTATATTTCATGTCATTTCATTTACTTAACAGACCCTTTTTTTCCAAAGCAATGTATGAGTGAGGATCAGAGAGTAAGGACAGCCAATCCCTGGGGCAACTGGGGTTAGGGGCCTTGCTCAGGAGCCTATCGATGAAACTGCTGAGGCGAGCGATTTGAACCTGTCACTTTCTGATAACGAGCATTAAGTCCTAAGCCACACACCCTGGAAATGAGTAAATAAATGTTTTTTGGACACTGGCCCTGAAAATGCTCTGGATGAAGATCAACTTGACCCAATTGTGATGAGGTGCAGAAAAAAGGACTCAGGAGGGGATCGAAACTAAAGATCAGGAACTTTAATTGGCTAGGTAAAATCAGTGTCAACAATTCAAGTCAGAACCACAGTGGGTCAGGCAGAGTGGAGGTTGGTAAACAGGGGAAGGTCAGGCAAGGGGCGAACAGACAAATTAAGAGACAAGGCAATCTCTCATTCTAGGGACAGAGCGGGACCAGAAAAGTCACACAGGAACAAAACGCTCAAACTCTCTGAAACCCGGAAATATCTTGTGCCGGTGAATTGATCCCAGGGACTGAAATCATGCATGAAGTGAGTAATAAAATGAACCACAGCTGGGAGGAAGCGTGGAAGGCAGCGGTGAGCATAAAGCTACAGTAGTGGTGGAAAGTAATTATGTACAATTAATTAAGTAGATTTAGCCTTTGACTTTTGTTCTACTACATCTTGCAGCAAATATTTATGCTCTACATTTCTGCTTAATGTTGTGTTACATTTTACAATCACAATGCCTGAACTTTTGCATTAGCAAAATATACATACTATAGACACACTTAATGGCATGTTATCTAGTTGCATCTGGGAGTACAAGTTCAAGTACTTTTACTATAATATCTTATATTGTTCCTTGAGCCGACACCTTATCGTGGTGGAGGGGTTTGCGTGTTCCTGTGATCCCAGGAGCTAAGTTGCCCGGGGCTT
>JAODJU010000119.1:29572605-29591149 GCA_026776725.1 Gnathonemus echidnorhynchus | reverse complement strand
CTTTTCTTTTTCACTGAAAAAGGTTTTCTGGTTCCCAATATAAACAAGTGTCTAGAAACTGAAGATTTTAATACCACTGGTATATAGTTTGCTATTACTTTATTTCTCAAAGTTCTTACTTTTATGTTATGGAAAATTGTAGTCATAGTACAAAAGGCAATAGACAAATAAATAGAATATGAATATTTAAACATATAGCATATAGAAATATAAATGACATTTTAAGACATGGACATTAACACAAACACAAAGGACTGTTAGTAACACCCTGATTGGTAGGGAAAGACTCCAAGTGGAATGTGCAATAAATGAATAGCTGTAATTTCAGAGTCACAACTAGGACTAAAAACACATTTATTAACTTTCATACTCCCAGCTGATCCATCAAGTACCTCTAGAAATTGAACACATTGGTAAATTTGGGATTAGTAGCTTAGATAGCAGGACCAAATAACAGGGCTGTGTGGGGAATACAGTGCAAAAAAGCACCAAATCTAGTTTTACATTTTAAAAGTCATAAGCCTAGTTTGTTTAGTACTGAACCTGCTGTATGCAAAGTTGATGGTACTGACCGTGGACAAGTATGTGGTTTAGTCAAAATCAAGCCGACTCCTCAAGTGGGTAGGGCAAACGTAATGTCGGGCATTTGCGACGAGAGAGGAGGTTAGCTGCCGTGTTACAGGGAAACCACAAATACTTGTGATTATGTCAGCATTAATAACCGATGGATGATAAATCCTCCATCCCGGGCTTCTGCTTTAAAAGGGATTGATTAATTCCTTAATGCCAGTAAGTAATAAGAGAGGTCCTCTGATGTGAAGGCAGGGTAGTCTGCTGCTGCTGGGAGCATCTCAATTCTGGGACCTTTCAATAAGCAAATTAAACCTAAACAGAATGTTCATAGAGTGATTAGCCTCCCCCCTTATGGCAGCATCAGCTCTCTCTCTCCCCCCGTTTTACACCAGAGACTGACCCTGGAGTTTCTCAACTCTTTAATCATGGTGTTCGGGGCTGTACCAGTGTGAAGCCTGCCGAGTGTGCGAGACAAGCGGGACAGCACCGGAATCGCAATGCCTGAGAGAGACAAGCGGGGCAGCACCGGAATCGCAATGCCTGAGAGAGACAAGCGGGACAGCACCGGAATCGCAATGCCTGAGAGAGACAAGCGGGGCAGCACCCGGAATCGCAATGCCTGAGAGAGACAAGCGGGGCAGCACCCGGAATCGCAATGCCTGAGAGAGACAAGCGGGGCAGCACCCGGAATCGCAATGCCTGAGAAGAGCCAGGCCAGCCGCCCCAGGGCCTCTTGCTTATTTCATTTTAGTGAAATTTCCCCTTCCAGGATGAATTTATTATGCTTGGAAAGGTGGTGGAGCGTGGAGGTCTCATACTGTATGCAAATACCAGGCATATTTTCAGGGACAAATCAAAGAAGAATCAGAATCAACTTTAATCCCCAAATACAAGTACCTGGAATCTGGGGTACTAGCCTTGGAGCATTTGAAAATAAATACCAAATTACAGTAATCTGCAGCGAAGACAAGGCATACAGTTCATTAGCAGAAAACAACACAAATGACTGAAAGAACCATCTAAGATCTGTAAAACCATTTCCCAATCTCGTCCTCGG
The DNA here is from genome assembly GCA_026776725.1 of Gnathonemus echidnorhynchus. NCBI lineage: Eukaryota > Metazoa > Chordata > Actinopteri > Osteoglossiformes > Mormyridae > Gnathonemus > Gnathonemus echidnorhynchus. The sequence goes on along the minus strand of JAODJU010000119.1, from coordinate 29,589,519 downwards.
GGATCCAGTTAGTCCATATTTTTGCTCCTTCCAAGCACCTTGCCAGACAGTTTTTGCTCCCCTGTAAAGGGAACCCACAGTTTATCTCAATTTAATAGCACATTTCATTCTTTCCAACAGCTTGCTGTGTCACCATAAGTCCCCAAATCAGGGTTAGCCAGCTGAACCTAGGGTAAGGTTAGAAAGGTTATGGCTTTTAAAGATATCAAAGGGTGTTTTTGTGATAGTTGGGGACTTAGAATGAGACAACATGCGGTTGGAATGTATGAAATATGCCATTAAAACAAACTAATATGTGGTTTCTCATTATATGGGAAATATGTCGGCCACAACAGTTTCATAACAAAAGTTGAAATATGAAATCACAATAAACTATTGTTTCCTCTTATACCAGGGCCCAGAACGATCATAAAAACACCTCGTGATGTATTTAAATGTCAAAACCTTTCTAACTCTAACCATAGTTTTGCTTCAGTTGGCTAACCCTAATTTGGGCACTTATGGGGCGTTCCATTTGAACTCGTAACTCATACATTCCAAGTTCCTGGTTAGAAATTTCAACTGGAATGCCATTTGAAGTCAGAATTTCAACTTGGGAACTCTGAGGAATCTACAAAACCCCAACCTCAGGATTCAAGATGCCTGTGCCCTTTTTCATCAGGAGTTAAAGCTGTAGTTTTGTACTGTTTATGAGCACTTATTTTTTATTTGTGGCTCATCGTACACACTACTGTCAAACCACTATCTGTGGACATGTTGCTATGGTGTTTGTGCGAAATACCATGTAATACAACTGATATTGCTATCAATGGCTAACAATTAACTGGACTAAAACTGGGGTCTGTTTCATAAAGCAGGATTTCTTGCTTAGCCGGATAACTTGTCGGATTTAAGGTAGTCTGAGCTAAATGTAAGTGAACAAAGATAAAGGCCATTTAAACAGAATCCGATAATTCGGCTATGCAAGAACTTCTTTCTTGTTTTTTGAAGGGTCTCTGGTTTTGTTAAATCGCTTAAATGTTAGGACAGAAATACTCGCAGATCAAGAAGGACCCTATTTTTCCCGAGAGGGTTTTTTTTTTGCCCATGAAAACAAAGTGAGCTGAGCAGGTAAACAGAGGCTGGGTCGGAGATGTGGGGGTCTTTCTTATAAACTGGGGATTGACGGGCAAGGGCCGTGGAGAAACGGGATCTCCGGAGACTAGAGGTCAGAGATAAGAGCAAGACGGAGGGCTCGGCCAGACTGGGCTAGGCTAGGACCCAGGCTGTGGAAAGTATCGTACTCAGTATCGTACAATGCCACAATACCTTGCACTGTGTGTGGGTTGATGGGCCTCTTTTAAGGGGTTGGAGGCAAATGCAGCTTGTTCTCTGTGATCTACTGGCTGGCCTGCAGGGTGGGCGTGACATTAAAGACTCGCTGTACTGGAATGCAGTTAACTCATGCATGGCGTCATTCCCAATGGAACGAAGCATTAGGGTGACACAACTGGCTGTTGGAAAGTATGAAATATGCTATTAAATCAAGATATGCTGTAGGATCCCATTATACTGAGGCACAGAACAATCATAAAAACAGCTTTTGATGCATGTAAATATCAAAACCTTTCTAACCCTAACCCTAAGCATCAGGTGGATATAACCCTGATGTTCATTAGGGATTTTTAGGAATTTAGATTTGGATTTCGGCATTGAGTTCCAAATTTTGGATCTGGCCTCCTAACTTTTGAACAAAGCATCCTATTATTCGTTTTCCCAAGAATTTTTCTGAAATCTACAGAATTCTAGCCTTCATTTCATACCACTCTCTTATCCCTATGCTCAAAAGTTGCTTTTTTTGCAGGTCCCCTCCCATCCTATGACTTTTTGAGAATCAGATTCAGGATTTTCTAAATGAATTTTCTCCTAGGTTAGGTCTTTGGAGTGAGTTTTCTCCAAATCCCTAACAGTAGTCAGTATCCATAATTTGGTTCCCAGATTCCTAATTCCCTAAATTCTATATTATGGGTCTTTTTACTGGGTCCTTCTTGAGATCCTATGCAAGAGGAGATGCACCAAAATCGGGTGGTTTCACAGAGGTCCAGGTACCCGGGGTCTTTTTCGTCCAGGGTCCTCCTTGAAACCTTAGCCTTAATTTGGGGCCTTAGGGTGACACAATGGGCTGTTGGAAAGCAGGAAATGTGCTATTAAATCATGATAAACTGTTGTTTCCCATTATACTGGGGACCAGAATTATCATAAAACATATTTTGATGTATATAAATACCAAACCCTTTCTATCCCCGACCCGAGCTTCAGTTTGCTTACCATAACCCTAATTTGGAGATTTATGGTGACACAACAGGCTCTTCCAAAGTATGAAGTATGCTATTAAATTGAGATAAACTGTGGGTTTCCATTATTCCAGGGCCCAGAACTATTATAAAAATACCTTTGATGAAGGTAAATGCCAAAATCTTTCTAACCCTATTGCTCACCTCTAACCCTAATTTGGGGACTTAGGGTGACACGACAGGCTGTTGGAAAGTATGAAACGTGGGCTGTCTGTGGGTCCCCAAGGACCGAATTTGGAAGCAGGTTCACAGTGTGCCTAGAGTCTATCCCTGCAAATAGAAATGCACATGCCAGGCCCACAAGAATACCCAGAAGAGTCCCTGCAGAGGACATGAAAATCCCACACATGAGCTAGGGGCAGACCCTCAGCCTGTAACCCAGCAGGGATCAGCAGACCCTCAGCCTGTAACCCAGCAGGGATCAGCAGACCCTCAGCCTGTAACCCAGCAGGGATCAGCAGACCCTCAGCCTGTAACCCTGTAGGGATCAGCAGACCCTCAGCCTGTAACCCATCAGGGATCAGCAGACCCTCAGCTGCCCTTCATCCAAGAGCCACACAAGCCTGAAATACAGTTGTGTAAAAGTGCTAATCTGTATAATTGGCATGATATTTTAGTGGTGTCAGTTTTCACAACAAGATTTTATTGTTAAACACAGAGAGGTATACACTGCGCACTGTACAGTGGGGTGTAGAATGGCTTCTCTGAACACACAGCTTTTCTACTTTGAAGTGGCTGTGGAGGCAAAATATAATGATTCTGAAGTGTAGATACTACTCACTACATGCTACAGTGTTCTTAGAATGTCTTGGAAGACTTGCTTAATTCAGGAAATATATTGCAAATGTATTGGTTTTACAGCAAAATGTATCACTTCATTTGTTTATAAAAAATACACATCACATTAGAAAGAACAAGAAGATTTACGTAAAACATTAATTTCAGTTAAGTAATAAACTGAGACCTGTGTTATAGTTCTAAAAGAGTTAAAAAGTTCATTGACAAGCAGTCTCATTGGGTGCTTTTTAAGTAGTAAGACCTCTGAAATAACATAAAACAACAGATATTTGTAATTTTTGTGATGAGCAGAATGAAGGAAGTGGGAGTGGAAGTTGGAATAAACAAAAGGAGGGTCTATTAACTAAGAACTGAACAGAAACAAACTGGGTCACGGGGGATCAAACAATAAGGAAGGATAAACTGGAACCAGAGCACACAGGAGCAACAACGTTAATGTCAGGACCGGGCAAGACAGAACTGGGAAGTACCTTTATACGAAGAGCAGAAGGAAAGGCAGCTGGAATGCATTCCACAAGAGGGGGAACAAGAGGCAACACAAATGCATAGGGAGGGAAAGGCTCGGGTTAAACGGGAGGGGCAAATAAGCAGGGCGTGACGGAGTTTAGTATCCCTTTGGGAGCCAGTGATTACGATTGCAATTAATAGCAAAATGGCAAGAACAGTAGTGAATTAGTCAGACAGAAAATTATGACAAGTAATAAAAAGAAAATGTCTGTGTGGATGATATGTGCATATGTGTAAACATTGCTGGTCATTATGAAACCAATAAATCTGCAACATTTTTACTGAATTAAGCAAAGCATCCCTAGGTGTAACTGTTAGAGTGTACTACAAGTGGAATTAAAAAAATAAAACATATATAAATATAAAATAGATAGGTAATGAGTTCTGTGATACATTTACCTTGACTTGCAGTAAAATCATTAAATATTATTGTTCCATAAATTGCACAGTATGACTTACACTGTTCTTATGACAGGAGCTTCTCGTCATTTTCTCTACGTTATAGATTCTAGCTTTTGATCGTAGCCATTTTTCATTCTTCTTCCCCTCCTCAGCTGAACAGGGACGAGAGATAGAACCTAGTCTATAGTCATACACACCTATGGGCAATTTAGTAACTCCCATTATTCTCAGCATGTTCTTAGACTATAAGGGGAAACCAGAGTATCTGGAGGAAACACCACGATGGTGCAGGAAGAACATGCAAACTCCACACGCATGGAACCCTGGCAGAGACTCAGGCACTGGCCCCAGAGGTGGGAGGGTGCAGTGCTAAGCACTGCGCAACTGTGCCGCCCCCAGTATTATTCCCTTGAAACTTAAGCGTATCACTGCTGCAAATGTTTCCTTTTATCCACCGTTCTCTTGACAGATCGAGCTGGACGGCCATAACCTCACTGCAGCTAAAAGTGTTGAGGCGTCATTCCTTCCTCACTGTCGTATTCAAATGTGTGCAGGACAGTATCAAGCTGTGAGGTCAGATCGATGAAAAAGGGCCTTGATTTCAATAATTCAACGTAGGGATGTGAATCTCCGTCACTGAGGCTGACGCGATAACCATCTCGTGAATTGCCAACGATCTGATACATTAAAGATGCGTATGAAGCAACTACTAACGCAATATGATATGACACAATCCTATTGCAATGCGGTGCAATTTGGCATGATCTGATTCAACACTATGCGATTCAATGCGATACGATGTGGTGCATCGCTGGACATGTTTCCAACTCGAGCATGACTTGGCCGAGAGAATTGGCCACTGACAGCAGAACAGGAGATGAGAGGGGAAATCAGTCTAAATATAAAATTATTGGTGAAAAATTATTTCTGAATTTTATTTATTTATTTGTTTTATTTAAAAGGGACAATGGATAGTTCGTAACTGTCCCAAAGGTAGCTAAAAGCTAAATTTCGTTTGCAGGTCCTGGACAGGCAATCTGCAGTCCCGCGGCAGGTAAATAATAAATAATGAAGGCATAGGGCCTGTACTAATAATTACATATTAATTAATCAGATTTTAGCCGTGCAAAGATGTTAAAAACATTGCATCCCGAGTTCATCCCAAATTGTATCCGTTGCACACTTTTTTAATTCGTGCAATATCATTATGAACATTTTTTGCCGGTGCACCAATGTGAGTCGGTGAATCTTACCATCCGTAATTCAACTGCACTGCATCAATTTCAAAGACTGCAAAGGCAAACCTGTACAAAAGTAGGAAGTTGTGTGTGTGTGAAGGATAGATGACATATATATATATATTTCAAGATGGACTCTTACTTTGTGGCTGAAAATGGAGAGACAGCACTTCAGTATGAAGTTGTCATCTGGTCTGGGAAACAATATGTCACATCACTGATACATCATTATCGCTTCCTCAGAGAGTGATACACGGTGAGCTGAAGGCAGCAGATGGAAACCTCGTGGAAAGGCAGAGAGAAGAACCAAGACGGGACGCAAACAGAGGCTGGGGATGTACGGCGGTTCTAAGCACGTCAGCACAGATTCACAGCATGAAGAAAAGCCCTCCGTGTTCATGCAGTTTGTTGAATTAGACTTTTTAATTTGCCATCCTTGTGTGAGGAGTGTGTGTGAGCGCGTGCCCTGTGACAGGCTGGCATCCCATCCAGCTTGCTCCCCTGCCTCTTACCCGCTATTTCTGAGAACAATCTCCAGGCTTGTTGAGAGCCTGCTGTGGCAGTTATGGCAGAGGGATGGGTGAATGTTTACTTTTGTAGTCGCTACTCTAAAATGCAAATATGAAAATTTCATTGGTCTCTCTGTAGCCCCGTATCCCCCCACCTGACCTGGGAACAGCACCGCAACCGCGCCACACGCCATTCTGCCACACACCATCTCACCACACACCATTCTGCCACACACCATCTCACCACACACCATTCTGCCACACACCATTTCACCACACGCCAATACCGCCACACGCCGTCTCACCACACACCATTCCACCACACGCCGTCTCACCACACGCCATTCCGCCACACGCCATTCTGCCACACGCCAATACCGCCACACACCATCTCACCACACGCCAATACCGCCACACGCCATTCCGCCACACGCCATTCTGCCACGCACCATCTCACCACACACCATTCCGCCACACGCCATCTCACCACACGCCATTCCGCCACACACCATCTCACCACACGCTAATACCGCCACACGCCGTCTCACCACACGCCATTCCACAATACGCTGTCTCACCACACGCCATTCCGCCACACGCCGTCTCACCACACGCCATTCCACCACATGCCATTCTGCCACACGCCGTCTCACCACAGAGGTGAAGAGATCTCAGGTCTCCTTTATGACACGTGGCTCTTTAAATATCCTGAAAAAGACAAGAGAGAGAGCGACAGAAAGACAGATAAAGTGGATGGGCAGATAAATGTTGTGGGTGGGGGTGAGGAAGGGGTGACAGCAGAATCACTATTAGCATTAATCTGTGCAAACGTGGCCTCATATGACAGGGGACTGAAGTGGGGACAGACGTGGCCTCAAACAGACAGGTGAAGAAATGGCAGCCACTGTGTAACCTCAGGCAACCTTCCAAGTCAAAAGAACCCCTTTGTCAGCGGATTCCTTCCTCAGACTCAGAAATGTCACCATTTGCTCCCCCCACACCCCGAGGGCTCCACATGGTTTTCCCTGGTGATGTGAGACTTGTGAAAAATCAGGCCATGAGGAGGGGAGGGACAGCCGATCGCTGACAGATCGTCGTGGGTGCGATTTCCGAGAAAAAGAGAAGGTGAACGTTGAGGGCACTTTGGGGAGAAGTGGGAGTGGGGGCGGCTTCTGCTGGGTTTAGGTAAAAGCAGATCACCCGTCGCCCGGGGTGAGCCGAGTCAGGCGTGAATCAAGATGAAAGGAAATGAAAATTTTAACAGGAGCGCGGCTAAGCTGGATATTGGGCGCCTAGTGCTGTGTTTCCCAATCCAGTCCTCGAGGACCCACAGAATAGTCCATGTTTTTGCTGGGGAGCTGGGAGGGAGCAAAAACATGGACTGACTGTGGGTCCCCGAGGACCGGATTGGGAAATACTGATCTGGTGAGTCTTCGCATGTAGAGAGAGTGCAGTGAAATATCCATGGCACCTGTAATTATGTAACTGGATATAATTCAAACCGAATATCCCAGGCTTGATATACATTGAGCAGGTAGTTCTTCAAAGGGCTCAGTCTTGCTGTAACCAAAGTTCAGGAATGTAGCTCCTGTCCTGTCTGTCTCATGTCGGTGTATGTGCTTTTGATTTTGCACCCTGTTTGGTTTTTGTCTGCGAGTACCATGTCCCGCCTTCCAACCCCACAGCAGCCATCCTCTCCACTTCACACCTCATTCCGGAACCTTCCGTTTCGGCCAAAGCCCTGGCAGTTACCTGTTTGCTGTGATGTTCTGTCCAGAGACTCAGGTGGGCGGTATAAGCGGAACTTGGTAGGTCAGGAGGTTTTGTGTTCGCGTTCCCTCATGCTTGGAGTAATGACAGGTACCCAGCAGTCACGCAGAATGCATTTGTAAAAGCAGAACATATTTTAATGACAGGAATATGTGAAAATTAAATTTGTCTAATTAATCTAATCTGCTTTTACAAATGCATAATTGGTCTAAGATATTATATAGCTGTTTTTTGGGATATTAACAAGTTTTTTATAATTAGTATTTCAGTGCTAGCTGTGTTTCTTTCTGTTCTGGCTGGGTCTCAGACCCAGTAACTAAAAGATAGTATGTCTTTTGGGTTGCATTACAAGGAATCACCTGCTGATTAATTGATTCATGTAGCAGTTAATGTTTTTGGTACAATTTTAAAAACAGCTTAATAAAAAAACTAATTCGAAATTAATAACAAAAAATCCTACATACAACGGTTCCTTAGGTGGAAAATATTTGTAACACATGAGTTAAAGTTTTAATATTGTTCAGTTAATATATTAGCAAGTCATCTGTAGTTAAATGGGTCATATGTTTTCTGTACTGATCTCTGAGGAACATGAGTACCTTGTCAGAAAATCCTCCTAAATAAGCATTACTAATAAAAACTGATGATATCTTGATATTGAATCTCTTGATTGAATTGTAGTCATAAATCTATTGGCCCGGAATCAGGCTTATAATTATGTGCGATAGGTCTTTTTCTCATTATAGTCATCAGCAAGATTAGTATTGTTATAATGATCTTGGAAGTTTTATTTAATGATCCCAAGGAAAATCCTTGCTCATGCAGAAGAAATGAAGGCCATGGATATCACAGCACCCTGGGTAACTGAAGAGATAATGGACTGATGGTCAGAACAGCTGCTATCATACAGAGATGGAGGTAAACGAAGGCAGTATGGGGGTTTTTCTGGGAGGTGATGGAAGGAGAGTTTGGAGTGTGGAGCATTAGCCACAGGACCAGGGGGAGGCCACTGCCCCCCCCCCCAAATCACGTCCATTTTTTGGACCAGAAGTGATGTCAGAGATATTCATGCCAAGTCCTCCTTGGTAGGGACATAGTTTAGCATGCAGCTAATAGGATTTGCAAGGTAATTCTTTACTTGGGGGGGGGGGGGGGGGGCACCAATATTATACTGCGCTAACACTTTACGATACGGTTCCTTAGTAACTCAGTTACTACCCAAGAACAAATCATGAACAAATGTATTTTGTGGTAAGTTAGTTCATGATTAATTACGAGTGCAATAGTTTATTTTTTTGCCCTCAGGTAAAGTGCTACCGACTTGCAGATGCCAAATAGCTCCTGCAATAGCTGTTTTATCCCCTTTCCTCTTGGCATTTAATGACCCTATTTCCCCCCCCGAATTTGAGCTTATACTAAGCCATGCTATGAATTTCAGGGGTTACCTTTCCCAGCTCAAGTCCACACTTTGATTTTAGTCAGTTATTGCTACTCTGGCTATATGGAACCTCCACCTAGACCAGTGATCGTCAACCCTGCTCCTAGAGATCTATTACTCTGCAGAGCTTAGGTACAGCCCTAATTTAACAAACCTGATACAGATAATCAGGCCTTTCAGTAGCATCTCAGCATTAGAGCCAGCATATATTCAACATAGCTGAGGCTAATACTGAAATATTACTGAAGGGCCTGAGTATCTGTTTCAGGTGTTAAAATAGGGCTGCACCTGAATTCTCTGGGGTGGTAGATCTCAAGGAGCAAGGTTGGTAACCACTGACCTATAGCCTCCAGATAATCTCCAGGAAGACCCAGCAGAAATAACTACAGCCAAGGAGTTGCTATTTGACATGGCTAAGCTTTCAAAGCACACTAAACTCAATCCTGCTTTGCCTTTTTAGTGGAACAATGCTACACTCCAATTCAGAAGGACTCATTTAAATTGGAAGACTTCAATTAATCTATGGCAATTATACAAATTAGAAACAAATCATTTGAAAAAAATTACTACTTGCTCATCATATCGTATTTAAAAAACGAATCTGAGGAATAGTTTCAAAAACAGAGTGTGTAAATATTATTAAGTCTTTCAAGTCTGACTGCTTCCAGTGCGATTAATCTTAGAGCAGTGGTCTAATTTCTAATTTAACTTTTTTATGTGCCTGTTTAACAAAGCTGCTAGGGTCATTTTTTATGGGCACTGGTCCAGTTGTTCAGGAGCAAGAGGCTGGCAGCCACTGCAGCCGACTACCACGGTCCATTAATGGCGGTTCGAAGGAGCAGCCAACCCAGTGCAGGGAAAGACTCTGGGACCAGCTGCTGGTGGAGAATCATGGGGATTGTGAGGTGTTAGACAGAGAGAGTAGAGGGGACTGAAAATCAGCCGTGTGCTAAAAGGGCTAATAGATCAGCCGGGTGGGAATGTAGCCAAAACTGTCCGTCTTCTCTGCTGGGCCATGCTACCCTGCTTATGGGGATACTGTATTAGATGCTGGCTTAGTATGCTGACTCTCCTGCAGCCAGAGGGCGCTCTAGTGCTGGCCCGAAGCCCATGTTAAATTTACATGTATCATCTATGGAGTGTAAACGTACCCCAGCGAGCCGTAACCAACAGCACAAGTTACTGGGACAAGCGAACTGGGAAAAGATAAATATACGACCAACATTCCTAATTACCTATTATGCGTTAGATTTGTCGAAGACAAATGTTCTTTTTCCTGGAGGATCTATGGCAGTGTTTCCCAGCCTGATCCTTGGGGACTCACAGACAGCTCACGTTTTTGTTCTCTCCCAGATCCCGGTAGCGCACAACGCAAGTTTTCTTAGGGTGTGGGCAACTCAATTTTGCTAGTTTACTGGAGGAAAAATAGCCGCAGTGCCAGGTGCATGGTCCAAACGGGTTGTACTTAGTCTCGTAATTAGTCATGAGTGTTAGCTTTTCATTGTAAGAGAGCACAACGGGAACCACTTTTGCCTGTTTGTCATGCGTGTTCAGTTCCGAAGGGCCAGACTACACTGACAATCACTGCAAGTGAAAGCAAATCAAAAGTGACAATTGCACTTAAAACTGAAACAAAACAATAATGTGTGGATTGTGTTTGTGCAGCCAATGCAGATTCTACCTTGACCTTTAAGTTCTTGAGGTTGTAGCGCTTTGCATAGCTCACCAGGCATCCCTGCTAACCTAAGAGTTTCGCTTTCCTCAGTCCCCACACAGTACTGCTCATAGAGGCTAATGGCTTTTTCACAAATAATTTTGCCATCGACAGGGATATGCTTTTGTGACATTTTCTAGTCACACACTTAATGTTTTCTCCATCTTTGCAACTTTATCACAATCCAGAGAGACCATTTTTGCTGTTGTAGGGACAGAACGAATTTCTGTTTCTTTTTGCAGTATTATGAGAATGCTCGATTACCGACCTTATGGCCCACTTCAGCAAGTGACATGCCACTTTTCAAAAGATCTAAGATTTTAGTTTTTTCGTTGAGAGATCCCTCTTAGCCTTTGAGGGATTGCTTGGACCGCTTAATTGCTTTATAGGAGCCATTTTTTTCACAGAATCAAAGGGTGCAGACAACACAGGTAACAAACAAATGAGATGTGAGACAAACAAAACCCAAACGACGAGTGCTGGAGCGAGACTGAGGAGCTGTGAAAACGCGGGAGGCTATAGCAGAGTATGCCTACACATTTAATTTGGGTGTAATTTTTTTTCAAATATTTTTGATCCGTGGTTGGTTAGGACCACAGAGGCAGAAGTCAGGGATGCAGAGGGGCTGTAATGCATGATCACCACGTATTGAAAAATAAAATGCTGTGTCCCATTTTGAACCAATATGGGATGCGATCTGTCTCTTATTTTCTGAATGCACAGCTGTGAGCACATTAAACTAAAGCACGATTTACTTTTGCATCATCAACTCTCCTGTAACTCAACAGAGTGTTACACTAACAACACAACTCAGAGGTTCAAATCCCATGAAGCACACTTTAATAGTACCTTTTCACTCGACTGTAAAACATTTTATATAAAAGCTGCAGCTAAATATAAATGACTTATATGTCGAATTTAAAAATTAAATTTAGATTTTAGTTTTAGATTATTGTCAGTTTTTACTTGAAATTCAATTTAGTTTTAATTAATTTTCAGTGTGGTTTTAATAGTTTTCATTTTAAATATATATTACAGTTTAGTTTTTATATATTTTAGTTTTAGTTTAAGTTTCAGAAAATTAGGGATATATTAAAAGGTGTAGAACTATGTGTCTGATTTTTAGAGAATCCCACATGAATACTCAGTATAGGTTACATAATAATGTCCTCAAAATGGGCAAACCATCTTCCAGGTATTATTAATGGTATTTAAAGATAAACAAATTACTCCAACTAAATAGTAGTAAGATCTGTAATGAAAAGTACATTTGTTTTTATTTTATTTCAGTTAGTTTCTGAAATAACATGTATTATTTTCATTTATTTGTAGTTTTTCATCTATCAAATTGCAAAACTGTTCTCTTATAGTTTTACTTTTCCTTTTTCATTAAAGGTAATAATCCTACTCCGGCCTCACCCACCCTCGGCTGGGGATTCGAGTCCCATCTCCACTTCGTGTACGCAGTGTTTGCATGTTTTCCTCTCAGGTAGGCTTTTCAGCATCTCTGAATCGGCCAAAGCGTGTGTGTGTCCGTATGTGTGTGTGAGTGTACCCTGTCACGGGCTGACATCATATCCAGGCCGTGAGCCTGCCTCATGCAACTACCCTTGATCCTAAGTGGTTGGAAGATGGTTAATGTAGACATGCTGTATATATCAGCCAGTCCTGTCATAAACATTCCTGTGTGAAATATGCGGGAAATGCAAGATCAGCACCTCTCCCGACTCTGCCGCCTTCCCTACATATATCAGTGCTGAGAGGGAGAGAATTAAGGCGGCACCTGGTGACGGCACCCAGTGCAGGCGGCTGTCAGCTGCTCCCCGAGGATGGATGTCACGGGGCGTCCAGGGTCCCGTCATCACACATGCTGCATCCTTCCAGCTGGCCCCCTCCCTCTATCGCAGCTTTGCAGATTGACGGCGCTTCCTCTGCGGCCAGGCTGATGACAGCATTTGGTAGCATTTTTCAAGGTAAAGTACTTAAGGGTGTCTGAATTGCAAATTACATCCGCTTGGGGGGGGATTAAAAATCGCTCATTTTTATTGCGCCTCTGGAACTTTCAAGTGATCTTATCCCAACTTTTTTTAATGCTTACTTTTCCACCCTTAATTAAATTCTCGTCCAGGGGCATTGTTTTTGCACCTCTGATGCGGAACAAACAAGAACAGAAATGGCGAGTTGTGTGTGGAGGGCGGGGGGGTGGAGGGGGGGGTCAGGGTGTGCTGGGGGTCGGTAATGAGACGCAGGAGGGGGAGCAGTCACATCAAAAACTGAAGCTGGGAGGAACAATGGAGAGAGAGCAAGACTGAAAGGATGGGAGAGCTGGGGTTCATGGATAAAAGGAGAAAGATCACAGCTTGCATGGGGAGACTACAGAATGGTTTATAAATAGCCTCTGGTAAAGGACACGGACGTGTTACCCAGAGGTTTGCTGGCTCAAATCCCGTAAGAGACATAGTTGTAACATCCTAAAGCAAAATACATGAGCTGCCCTGGTTGAACATCCAGTTGTAAAAATTGCATGATACTTTGGATGAGAGTGTCAGAGCAGAAACTAGACTTAAGTTGGCGATTCAGGGCTTACGTGGGGTTTCATCGGTTCATGCTCTGATATATATTAAATAAATCGACCCTTTTCCTTTGGCTAAATGTAATCATGACAGGAAGGGTGGTGTTTATTTTTCTGAAGAGAAAGATAAATGTAGCTCCATTGTGTTGTAACGAAATCTGCATTAGGTGCTATGTAGGAAATAGGATTTTGTTAAAAAGGCTTCTGGGCCGGCCGTGTTAAGGCAGGAGGCGTGTGAGTACGAGTTCTTGGAGAGAACCGAACTGCCGTTCCTGAACCCTGCACGAGGCCACAGAGGCAAGGGAGTCACAGAAGCAAGTGGTAATTATGTAAATAGTATACGTCAGAGGGACTGCAAGTCAATTTGCTAATGGGGTACTAATATTTTAACATACTCAGTAAATGTTCAGTTACATAAACTGGGGTTCAGGTGTCAGCTAAATGAATACGATTAGAACAATTAAGATAATGCTTAGTGCATCCCGTGTTATAACTCTGTGGTAGATTTGAGGAAACAGGCTGAAACTAAGACCAACAGAAGCCAAATAAACAATTTACTGAATAGCTGTAACACAAATAAATTCAGATAGCAGCGACACATGGAGAACTGAAATAAACAAAACTACATCTGAAACAAGGCACATGCCCCACCTCAGAATTACAGACATTGGTGCTCTGGTGGCACCCGCTAAGCTCCCAAAAAAATTCCCCTCTGCAGCACGGCAAATGTTTTTTCATGAATGATACCAGGTTAAGTGCCATGTAGCTTTGTGGTGCTGTTCTCTGACAGGTGTCCTGTCATGTGACTTTGCTGTGTGCTGGCTTCCTGTCATGTGACTTTGTGGTGCTGTTCTCTGACAGGTGTCCTGTCATGTGACTTTGCTGTGTGCTGGCTTCCTGTCATGTGACTTTGCTGTGTGCTGGCTTCCTGTCACGTGACTTTGCAGTGCTGTTCTCTGACAGGCTTCCTGTCATGTGACTTTTCCGTATGCTGTTTTTTCTCTGCTCACCTGATCCTCATTAACTCAAGGAACACATCCTTCCATTCCCCATCCTGACCACAGGCTGTTTCATACACCAAAGTAACCCTTCTTTCCATTATTACTGCAAAGGTAAACTCTCTGGCAACAAGTTATTCTGAACATGGGAGTGGCTGCAAAGTCCAGAACATAAGATGAAACTTAAAACCAGTAGGAGAATAGTTCTGCAAACTAAATTAACCTATAAATAAACACTAATTTTAACATATTTGTACCATGCATATGACAGGCCAACTAAACACACAGCACACTCGAAGCAAGTGTGTTTTGAGATGTGATTGGCTTTCTGGATTCTTCTATCTACCTTTTGGTGCCCCTGGGCCTCAGCTTCTTAGACTTTTACCTAAGAATCACCCCCAGAAATGAGTCACGTACATAACCAAAGTGACCCGTCGGACCTAACCACGAAAGTATGCGTGATAAGGCACTGCACAATGTGTCTGTTGGGCAGAAATACAGTGTGTGAATTCCCGAGCCCACCGCACTTACTCTGTTCCCTCTTTTCAATGTGTGGCTGAGCTCTTTAACATTCTACTTGTGTATTAATTATAGCCTAACCTGGAGTTCTTGACAAAAGGCATGGGGCCTCAGCAAAGAGCTCCCATGACTCTGTATCTGGCTTTGATGTGTTGACTTTGCATGGTAAAACTCTTAATTGGGTGGGAGACCACTTCAGCATTGTTCTGAAGTTGATGAGGTGATTTAAGTTGCATTTCTGCAGGAGTTTAGTTTAAAATGCAAATCAAAACCACCACCGTTGGGAAAGACCCTTAACCCCAACGGCTCTAGGGACACTGGCTGACTCCAGGGGTGGACTAAGTTCTCTGGGGCCCTGAGGCTGACATGGGTAGGGGGGTCGTATGAGCCGGAAGAGAAATGAGAGGGAATTAAAAATGATGGAACAGCAAAAATATGCTAATCAAAGTGCAGAGTACCAGTGGTAAATCTTACCAATCAAGGTCGGGGTAGAAGTGCTGTCGGTAAAATTTCCTGATGGGGGCATGGGGGTAATATCAGTTGGTCAAGTGTAAGATATTATACATTAAACCAAAACTGACATGTAAATGGTTTGGAGTGGACATTTGATCTGTGTGTTTTGTTGGAAAAAAAAGAAACAAACAGAATTTGAGATCAGCACGCCCGTGAGTGCAGGGCCTAGGGTAACCCTCCCCCGCCCCACCAATCGGGCCGGTGCTCCCTTCTGTCCACTGGTCAACAACTCACTGCAAACAGTGTCAGAAAAAAAACATCAAACATTTTCAAAATGAGGCTTAATGTGGTTGCATAATACATAAGATGCTTTAATTTTAATCAAAGTCATTAATAAAAATGCATAATCAGAATCTTGATTAAAATGTGAACAATGTGGCAAGCCATTGTAATTATATTGCTGTGCTCATAAGGGCAACCATCGGGGAAAACTGCCTATAATGTGAATAGCAGGGCTCACCTTGAGCGATGTGAGGTCCATTCTCTTATATCTCTACAAAGAGGCATGCAGCATAATCAGTATGGTTATGAAACGTTTGCATCAGCTGGTCGATACGTGAGAATCAATCTCAAGATCATTGCATAACATTTCTGAGGCTTCTGTGGATTTTTTTTGTGCAAGAATATCTAAAATATTGCTTGCCTGCCCTTTCTTTCGGCCCCAGTTGGGGCAAATTCATGACTGATTTGATACGTTAGACGTCGGTTCATTTATTCATATTACATAACTGCTTATCCAGTAGGGAGTCAAGGTGAGCCTGGTACTTATCCTAGAGAGCACAGGACAGGGGGCACCCTGAGCAGGGTGTAAGCCCACCTTGGGACACACACACACACACACACACAGTATGGGCAATTTACAGATGGCATTTTTCAAAGCTGTGGGAGTCAACAGCTGAACCTACAGTAAAGGAGGTCTACACCGTACAAAGAGACCATTCAAACCCCACACACATGCAGGCAGAAACTGGCTTATTCACAGACTTATTCACATCAGTCAATGCCCGCACACGATTTCAGGCCCAAACTTATTGCAAATAACTACTTAAAAAAGAAAGATTTATTTTTTTAAGTTCTTCTTCATTGGGTATCATAATAAACCTTCAGAACAATGCATTCTGACCAGCAGTCGATCAACACAACTGAATTTTAAATAGATCAAAAGCTATTGCATTTTTAGCAAAGACATGCCTCTCTGTATCAATGGAGTAGAAATAACACAAGTTTTAAGAATCTCATTCCGAGCAGCAGAGCAGATGGGAGAAGTTAATATCAGAATCCAGGCCTGATGCCCATTGTGTTGTTGTAAAGGCATTCATTACCATCACTGGGTGGTTTTCACCTCATTATAGAGAGAGGATATAAGTTTTTCTTCTTTAATTTGTGTGCAATGCCCATTCTCAACTTAATCAAATATACATTTATAAAGCAGCGTTCAGAGTAAAACTTACAATAAGATTATATATCAAATGCTTTTTTTAATGCATAATTTTCACATTCAATGGTTTGACTTTCTAGTGTCAATCTGGGAACTTGCAATTTCAGCAGAAGAAACTGACTTGTCTAATTAGAAAAGTTTTTTCGGGGGGGGGGGGGGGGGGGG
>JAODJU010000119.1:29505185-29524954 GCA_026776725.1 Gnathonemus echidnorhynchus | reverse complement strand
CCATACGCCCTGTAATCAGCGCACCCTCCTTACGCACTGTAATCAGCGCACTCTCCTTACGCACTGTAATCAGCGCACACTCCATACGCACTGTAATCAGCGCACACTCCTTAGGCACTGTAATCGGCGCACACTCCATACGCACTGTAATCGGCGCACACTCCTTACGCACTGTAATCGGCGCACACTCCTTATGCACTGTAATCGGCGCACACTCCTTACGCATTGTAATCGGCGCACACTCCATACGCACTGTAATCGGCGCACGCTCTTTAAGCACTGTAAGTGCACACTCCTTACGCACTGTAAGCGGCGCACACTCCTTACGCACTGTAATCGGCGCACACTCCTTACGCATTGTAATCGATGCACACTCCATACACACTGTAAGCGCACACTCCTTACGCAGTGTAATCGGCACACACTCCTTACGCAGTGTAATCGGCGCACACTCCATACGCACTGTAATCGGCGCACACTCCTTATGCACTGTAATCGGCACACACTCCTTATGCACTGTAATCAACGCACACTCCTTATGCACTGTAATCAGCGCACACTCCATACACACTGTAATCAGCGCACACTCCTGACCTCTCTACTCTCTATGATCATAATGACAACAAGTATGGGGGGTAAATTTGAAGAATGCTTGACTGAGAAAGTCTGCAAATACCAAAATTTATGTGATTCCTCGCTACAGGATTATAAAGACTCCCAGATGGCTACAAACTAACATTAAATAAGTTTGTACCACAGCATCATATACCTTTGCATGGTTTCTTTGGAGTCAGTGTTATTGTTGTTTTAATTTTTTTTATTTAGTTTTGAATTATTTTCTATTGTCATTTGAACTAGTTTAGTTTCAGTTTTTGGTGGTTTTGTTAGTTTTGATTTTAATGATGTAAATCTATTTAGATCTATATTTTATTTTATACTTTAGTTTAGGTTTTAGGTCATTTTATTTCTAGGAATAGATGAAAACTTGTAGGACTTTGCTGCCTACAACAAAATATCGTGATGTCATTGTCTGTTTCCATGGTTCCTTACGAGAGTCCTGAAGATAAACAAATCATTACTTTAGCTAAATAGTATTTAAAAACAATAACGGAAAGTATTTGCCGTTGATTCATTTGGTTTCGAAAGCAATATTTATAGTTCTTGTTTAGCTGTAGTTTTGATTTTATTTTTGTATCTTAATTTATTTCAGTTTATCAAAATGTACCGTAAGTACATTCATACCACACTTCATAAACGTAGGCCTAACTTTAAGTGGTCTACAGCTCTGCCCCAGGCCTGACGTCAAAGTCCATGCTTTCCTGGTGCGTTGGCGCTAGAAGTATGAACATTCAGGATCGCAGACGGTCCAGCCCTGCGTTGCGCATGCTGCACCCGCTTTCGCGTGAAGTATGAAGCAGCCCTCAGGAAGCTGCCGTTGATTCATGTCTTCTGGCCTCACAGATGGTGTGGAGACCCCTTCATCTCCTCCGCCTCCTGCTTGTCTCCCTTTTGCTCTCCCTTCTTGCTGCTTTCTCCCCCCTGCTGGCTAATGGCTTCGGGCCCCTTGCTGAAGTTAACCTGTCTGTCTCCACCATTATGATGCGGGAGTTTAAGTTAAAGGCTCACTTTCACTGTAGAACCTGGCATATGATCTTTAAGGGCATCATCGATTTGAGAAATTGTGTGTAATAAACTTGCATATATGTTTTGCCTGAGGAAAATTGGACCTGTATAGGTGTCTGCAAGATGTTGTCATGCCTTCCTTACTCTCTATTTAACCATAAGTTATGAATGAAAAGGTTTTTTCATGTTGTTCTGCTGAGAAAAGAGGGGGTTCTCAAAATAGAAAAGACAATGAAAGAAATGAAAAGTGAGAGATGGAGGGAACATGACCAAGGACAGATACAGGGATTACTATGATGGATAGACAGAAGAAAGATGTAGCTGGTCAGAAGCATGTCAGAAGCAGTGACCTATACAGACTTTTTGAGAGGCAGGTGCCTAAAAGGGGGTGTGACTGAATGGTGTCATCCTGGGAGGTGGTCCCCCTTGGTTCCTAGTATGCGTGATTGTCGCACTTGGGGGACAATTTCATTTGTTCAGGTGAAAGAGGCAGATCCTCAGGCACTCCCAGCCCTCAACCCCCCCTCCACCCCCCATATGCCTGGTGGGATGGGACCTGTGATGGGCTGAAATGAGGCTCTGAATGTTATGCTAATTGGAATTATATGCTGTCAGTCGTTATGTACTGTCAGTCGTTATGTGCTGTCAGTCATTATGCACTGTCAGTTGTTATGCAATGTCACTCATTATGCGATGTCACTCGTTATGTGCTGTCAGGCCTTATGCACTGTCAGTCGTTATGTGCTGTCAAGCCTTATGCACTGTCACTCATGTGCTGTCACTCGTCATGTGCTGTCAGGCCTTATGCACTGTCACTCGTTATGTGCTGTCAGTCGTTATGTGATGTCAGGCCTTATGCGCTGTCAGTTGTTATGTGTTGTCAGGCCTTATGCGCTGTCACTTGTTATGTGCTGTCAGTCATTATGTGCTGTCACTTGTTATGTGCTGTCAGTCATTATGTGCTGTCAGGCCTTATGTGCTGCCAGTCATAAACCTCTAACAACCACCAGTGGAAAGTTTGACAGTCCCCAATGATTGACAACACCTGAGAACTCCACCCCCTGGGGCTGTTGAAGCCCAATTTGTTCCTTCAGTGTTTATATGAAAGTATTTCTAAAGATATCTAAAAGATACCGTGGAGGGGGGGGGGCACTGGTAGATTGGTAGATGAGGATGAAAAGTGGGAAATGCAAGAGGAAAGTGGGAGAGATCAGTGTCCTACTTCAGGGACTGGCCATTTGACAGACTTAGGGTGCTGTGATGGGTGGGGAACTCGATGGCAGTCTTTGTTCTCTCAGTCACAGGGTCCTACACATTCCATATGGAGGCAATTTTAATACACCAAAAATCCCACTGAACAAGTTCCCCCCAGAGATGCTGCTGGTGGAATTCTGGAAATCATTCCTGAAATTTATAGACATCCAATCTGTGAAAAGTGCAGGTTTTTTTTTTCTTGGATGGGATATATTTTTGTTTCACCTGAATTGTTTTTGGTCTCAATGAAATGAAAGGTGATACTCAGACTTTGGTAAATATATTTAGAACTTTTCAAAGAGCAATAGTGTTGTTTTTGGTACACAAAACTTCTGCTCTCTGATTTCTCTGAAGAACTGTCTGAATACGATACACTGCAGAGCCTTAGTCTCAGAGATTCTGATAAAAAAAAAATAGGGACTTTGAATATTTATCTTGTTATTTTTTTCACTTATATAGTGCTTGTGTGGGTGTGTGTGAGAGAGAGAGCGTGAAAGAATATCTTTGAAATTAATTCGCGCAGGTCTCAATGTGTCACAATTAGCGTCTCATGACGGACACACGATCATCTAGCATCGCTGCTGGGAATTCGCTCCGTCTCAAAAAACGCTTAGCATCCCCTCAGCCGCCACTTCTGTGGAAACCATAGAGAACAGGATCGTCGTTAGGGAACCCTTCAAGGCAAGGGACCAACGTCAATCAGATTCCGGCACTTCCGCGACTTCCTGTGGAGCACTATGTGAGGGCTTCGCCGTGCAATTTTGACGGACACGCATCGGCCATCGTCTTTGTCATCGAGGGCTTCCTTTCTTCCCGTCTTCATGCCGGGTCTGGATCTCAGTGGCTTTCCCATTTTGCCTGAGTAGGGGTTCAGAGGAACGCTAGGAACAGAATAATAAAATGAAGAACCACAGAACCTTCATGGTGACTCACCTTCCCTTTCCAGCAAGATCACACTTATTATAAAACCCTCCGTATATCCGGCCTGCACCACCAAAGATGGAGCCTCACAATGCTGACCCACTTCACTAGTTTCGGGCTGCACCAGTCCCTCCAGGTTGCGAGCTGCATCCACCCGGAGTGTACGCCTCACAACCTGTCTGCTTTCCCATCCTCCCTGCACCCACACCGCTGCGCGCTGCCAGCGGCCCCCGGTCACCGGGGCTTCTGGGGCATGGAAATCCTCACCATTGGTGTGATCATTGTCTTGTTTGTGGTGGTGTTCAAACAACTGTGCATCTTGGACCCTTTGCCTATAGAAGGTAAGGATTTTATAAGGAATAAAACTGTGTTTCTGTTAAGTGATCGAAAGTTGGATGGATGGATGGATGGATGGATGGATGGAAAACCTGGGGCTATGAACATAGATTGTTGAAATGAATGACGAAATATGTTCTTACACTTTTTTTTCCAAGATGCGACACTGTCCCTTGGTGCTGCGTATGTGTAAATGTTGGTCAGCTGAGAGAGTTTGGAACACTTAGTTTTGCAATTACTGACAGCTCCGTACGTGTAAAGGACAGGAGGTGGAGGAGCCTGAAAGCATAACTACAGAAAACAGCCAATGATGAAAGCTGTCTCATTATTTGGGATCAACAAATAACGTCCCTGGCTTTTAGGTGAGAGTTACTCAGTAGCATCTATGGAGGAAAGACAGCCTTTTGCCTGTGTTTCCCACAATATCGTCATGTTTACATTACATTAAGTTAGCAATTAAGTTATCCAAAGTGACATATTATTCAATGAACATTGTCCGCCGATCACTGGAGCAGTGGGGATTATGGACCCGATGGTGAAAAGACTCACCGCTGACCACAGGATTTGAACTAGCAACCTTCTGATCACAGGCACCTCACCTGCAGAGCCACACATCATCCCTGTAATTTTCCAATCATGCATAAGGAAATGTGTCTAAACAGTGCAGGTGTAGTAATGCTGCAGTAAGCCACCTGTACCTTTCCACGAAGGGAATGAGGCCTTTCAGACCCACATCTCCTGTTACCTTATTGGTCCCAGTTGCATTACGTCCAGATGGGCTTGATGCTAACCCCACCCTCCATGATTGTCCCAGACCCACATCTCCTGTTTCCTTATTGGTCTCAGTTGCATTACTTCTGGAAGGGCTTGATGCTGACCCCGCCCTCTATGATTGCCCCAGACCCACATCTCCCGTTACCTTATTGGTCCCAGTTGCATTACGTCTGGAAAGGCTTGATGCTAACCCCGCCCTCTATGATTGCCCCAGACCCACATCTCCCATTACCTTATTGGTCCCAGTTGCATTACGTCTGGAAAGGCTTGATGCTGACCCCACCCTCCATGATTGTCCCAGACCCACATCTCCTGTTTCCTTATTGGTCCCAGTTGCATTACTTCTGGAAGGGCTTGATGCTAACCCCGCCCTCTATGATTGCCCCAGACCCACATCTCCCGTTACCTTATTGACCCAGTTGCACTATGTCAGGAAGGGCCTGATGCTAACCCCGCCCTCCATGATTCTCCCAGGCCTTTCATATACTGTTTTCTTGCCTATCTTCTATCCCACGGTTCATCAGTGTGGCTCCTCTGCTCCCCCACCCTGCACAGGCCCCTGGGCTCCGTTCCTTTCACCCCCTGCTGGGCTGACAGGCACAGCTCATCCTCTAAACCCCTTGACGCTTCCACTGTTTATTTTCCCTCTGTTTCTCCACATCACTTGCTCCTTTCGTATTATCTTCGTTATTTCATTGCCTAGCTAATGCTGAATTCCCCCCCCCTCCCCATACAGCTGCATGAATTCCTGAGTTCATGTCAGGCCAGTGCTCTGCTCAAGGGCTAAGCAGTATTACTCCTCTGGCCAGTACAAAAACCCTTCATCCAATCTCACCTTTTCCAGTTGAATATCTTTGCCTATGGCTCTATACCGTTTGCGTTGTGTGACCCTACATTTCTTAAAAACTCCCCCTATTTCAGTAACACAGATCTTTTAGAGAGTCATTCTTGAGGTATCATCGTTGGCTCTCAGCACCAGGGCTGGGGGCTTTGAGACCTTCCTGCACTCTGTATCTGTGGATTCTACCCCAATGTGCCACAGGTGGTCTCCTGCGGTCCTCATGTCTCAGTTCCCTGTTGCTTTTGTGTGTTTGTTCTCTGATAGACTTGTACACTGACCACGATGTACCTCTGCCTTGCATTCTCCTCTCCTGCTGTTTTCTTCTGATCTGTATTGCCTCTGGACTGCATGAGGGCTGCTGCTCAGGTTGACTGGTTGGAAGATGGACGGATGCTTCTCTCCCATGTTCTCTGTGGCCATGCTGCTTCTTCACCGCTCTGCCGTCTGCTTCCTGGCCGCCCACTTTGTCTCCTCTCAGTGTCTCTCCTCCCACATCTCTGCATGGCTTTTTATCTTATGCTCTCTTCTGAAGCACAGCTCCCTACCAAATGTTTCATTTTCTTCTCCATCTCATGTAGCTATCAGAATGTTTCTGCGCGTTGTTAAAAATACAAAAGTACTAAGCCAGAATTTAACTTTTCAGCAAGTCTTCTTCGTTGTAATGCTTTACATTGTTCGGCTCCCACTCTTTGATATGGACTTATTGTTTGCAGCCAAACCAGATTCTTACAGGCTTCATTTAACAAAAACAGGTTATATTATGCAAGCGGCATCTAGTGAAGTATTGCAGTGTTTTTTTTCCTGTCAAGAATTCCATCCATCTAAGTGGTTATCCGATACCACTGGGGATTTCAGCGTTTCTTACACCAGGGACGTCCAGATGAGAAGAAACCAGAGCTAGAGACCCCACCCACTAATGTGTGATCATATAAGTAACTAAGAACTATGCGCAAGGGACGCTATAATATTTTTTTTTCCGAGGGGTGGTGCCCCATGAATATTTTTTCTCTGAACAATCAGTTACCCCCGCCAATATTTTCCTCCTTCTGCTGACAATATGTCTGTGAAGGACCCACTCTAATAAAGGGTCATTGTGGGGGCCTGGAGCCGACCCAAAGAGGCAAAGGAACGTCCTGTAATACCCAGAGGAAAGTCACACAACACATGCAGAACATGCAAGCTGCACATACAGAGAGTGGGGGAGGCGACCCAGGAGGTGCGAGGCGATAGCGTTAGCCATCATACCAACCCTTCTGTAAGGATTTCTCTTCCTAATTTTTTAAATGAGCTTGGTAGATTTTTTCCATCGTGCATATACTGTATATGGAGGTAAACATGCAGTGAGTCATCCATGAAACCAAGGCTACTGCAGCTTATTGGTTAAGAAAGTAAGGCAGTGGAAACATTTACACTGCCTAACGCTCCAGTGATAGAAGATCATCTTTGTTTGGTTTATCTGTGTTTTGCTGGGGTTCCCACAGAGCCCTCCTGTCCCTGAAGCAGGGGGGGATGCTGAGTGACAGAGGGGGGAGAGCTCCTATGTGGTTTGGCTCAGTTGACCAGCTCACACTTACCTCACAGCTGGCTGCCTAGCTGATGTGCTGCTTCACTTTCAAGTTTAATTTTTCATTGCCTTCTATGTTAGAAATTATTTTCTGTCTTTCTCTGCATTTCTCTAATCTCTTTTTATCTCTCCTTTTCTTCCTCCTCCATCTCTCCCATGGCTACATCTCCCGCCTCACATGTCTGCTCTCTCTGAACTTCCTCTCTCTCTCTCTCTCTCTCTCTCTCTCACACACACACACACACACACACACGCACGCACACACACACACAGAAGGTAGCGAGATTGACCTTGAGCTGTCTGCTGCACGCTACCAGCCGCAGGGCCTGGACAAGCTGGCAGCCCAGACCAAGTTCACCAGGAAGGAGCTTCAGTCGCTCTACAGGGGCTTCAAGAATGTAAGGCGGGGAGCCAAGCATGGCATGGGCGGTCTGGGTGGCGTCATATTTTGGGTCGTGGTCGGTCTGGGTGGCGTCATATTTTGGGTCGTGGTCGGTCTGGGTGGCGTCATATTTTGGGGTCTGGTCGGTCTGGGTGGCGTCATATTTTGGGGCATGGTCGGTCTGGGTAGCGTCCTATTTTGGGTCATGGTGCGATTTGAGGGATGGGGGGTAAGGCAGTTGCCTGGACTGTGACAGGTTGTGCTGTGGATGGGGCCAGTGGAAACATAAATTAACATAAATTAATCTGTACAGATGTACCCTCCAGTGTAAACAACAAAATAAGAAAAAGAAAGAAATAGATGTATGTCTTTTTTCTGTCCATTGTTCCTTATGTTGGTTTCTCCCAGTCTATGCTATGCCTTATGCCTTAGTCTGCACATTTACCCGAGTCTTTGCTGTCCCTCTAATAGGAGTGCCCCAGTGGGCTTGTGGATGAAGAGACATTCAAGACCATCTATTCTCACTTTTTTCCTCAAGGAGGTGAGGGGCATCTTGGACTCCACTGCAGTCAAGTAATGTAACTTTCCATCTGATATATAGAAATAGAGTTTGCCTCTGAAATATAGAGAGGCAATAGTGATGAATGATAAGATGTTAAGAGGTCAGGAAGTGTGATATACTGTACATAGAAGAAGTTGGTAGATTGTCTTAAATGGCAATTAATAACTTGAATAAGTTGTCCACCAGTCACTGAACTCTCTCCAAATCATTACAGATTCCTCCAAGTATGCACACTTCCTGTTTAACGCCTTTGACTTAGACAGGAGCGGATCTATCCGATTTGAGGTGAGACTTTGATATGAGAATATGACCCTGGAATGAACATGATATGATAACTATGTACTAGCAGAACAGAAGATAACAGGAACACATATGAACATGACTGAACACAACGACAAGAAAAAAACTCAAAACACTGTGAAAGAACCCAATGGAATGAAACAGAACACAAAACGACATTGAAACAGATTCGAACAGAATATAATATTATTCAAATCAAATTATTTTATATATTTATATGCACTTACATGCTTCTTATGAATGTTCTATGAATGCATTATGAAGGTGCACTGAATGTTCTGTGAATGCATTATTAAGGAACTATGAAGGTGCAGTTACCAAACATTACCAAATACAAGATAATACAGCAGACCAACAGAATACCTTTGAGACAAACCAGAATGCAGTTGGCCCTTTTCAGCTGTGGTATCACAACATTTAGAAGTTGCATCAAACAGTCGGGGTCAAAGGGCATGTTTTCACATCCTTGACTTTAGCCTTCAGTCAAGGGGCAAGGGGAGACATGACTTTTATGTTATTTAATATTTAGTTTTGGTAATAGAAAGTATTTTGTTCTGCACCCTGTCACTTTAAGAAACTCCATCTCCTCCTTCTTGCCTCTGTCCACATCTTTATTTATTTTGTAACACTTACAGTTTCCTGATCTTCCTGCCGCTATCGTTGACCGTATCTATCGCCCTTTGCTATGCATGCCTACAGTGTACTTTGCCCAACGAGTCGGTGAATGTGAATGAAATGGCCCTTAATATTCAACAGGATATAGCAAAAAAAAAAAACCACTGTGAAGTGTGAATGTGCAAGAGGAATATGGGTGTGACGTCTCATATAGTGCTTCTCCACTGGCTTACAGGAACTGAGCCGTACCGCCAAGAGAGACTAGTTACAGCACGGTTCCAGCTCGCTTCGGTTTTCCACTGCAGAAGGGCCGGCTCGGTAAAGATGTTGTTGGGTTTGGAAAGCGACAGTGATGTAACACTTAAGAGACGCTTATGTACTGTTCACATGGTGTACATCATGATTTACTATGTGCAAATTTTTTTTCTTTTTTTTGTTTTTTACTGTGTGCTAATTTCTACACATCTGTGAGAATTGCTGTTTATGTTAGCATCAGACACTAGAGGAATTAGCATTCACTTGTGTGAGATTGCATTATGAATCCATTCCATCTGTTCTACAAGACTTTTTAAGTAGGATGTTGGAAATTTTCAAGTTCTGAGTTATCGGGAATGCATTAATAAATAAACTTCTAATTAAAAATATATAAAATATGCTGTTTTTTCCTTCAAATAATCCATGCTTATTGACGCAGATCACTAGTGTCTCCATGCTTTCAACCAATCAGAGGGTGGTGATGCAGCAGGCTTGCTTTGGTCACGCTTTTGGCCCTGCTAATAAGCAGAGCTGCATCAGCACTAGTGCGGCTCAGGTACGGCTCGCATGCTTCGCAATGGAAAACCGCCAGCTTGCAGTACGACTCGGGTACGGCTCGGTTCCTGGTGGCAGTGGAAAAGCACCAGTAGTGATGACATCATCAAATGTGCCAGGTCCCAGCATGCCATGCGGGCTGCAGGCATACTGATCGAATCAGCTGCTTTACCCTTAACTACTGTGTCACGTGGGGCTCATTGCAGGATTTCGTGCTCGGACTCTCCTTGCTGCTCCGGGGCTCTGTGACTGAGAAGCTGCACTGGGCTTTCAACCTCTATGACATCAACAAGGATGGATATATTACCAAAGAGGTGTGTGAGTCCAAGAAGATTTCATTACCTTCTTTGGCAGTGTCTAATACAGTCTTTATGTGTGACTAGAGTTTATTTTAAGCAGATAATATTTTACGGTTAGCTGATGTTTCTAAAGAATATCAGTCAGCACGAGACTTACCACTAATTTATTTTATGTTATGGTTGTGTCATAAATGATAGCTGGCCAAAGACTGGTTTGACTGACTCATGTGCTTGCTGTCTGGCAGGAGATGCTGGCCATCATGAAATCCATCTACGATATGATGGGTCAGTACACTTCCCCGAGGCTGCGGGACGAAGCCCCGGTGGAGCATGTGGAGAAGTTCTTCCAGGTGCACCTCCCACACGCTGTCCAGTGCTCCATCTGGAAGAGCTCACCCCTTACATAATGTGTGATAGCACGATAGACACATAAGCATTCCAGCCCCTTACCGCATTGTAAGCAGTTTGGCTATCACCAACTGTTTAGATCTGCAGATCCTTTTATCAGACTACAGCTATACAAATTATACAAAGTCAAAGTCAGCTTTATTGTCAATTCTGCCATATGTACAGAACACACAGAGAATTGAAATATCGTTTTCTCACAAACCCTGAACAGAAAAACATTAATACACAAAATAAAAATTTAAAAATACAAGAGAAATATAAATACAATATACAAGGGCACGTGGCAGATAAAGAAAAAGATAAAGAAGCAACTTTTATTGTCTGCCTCCTATCAATTTCCTCACTCAAGGGTATGACAGTAGGACCCTTTGTGGATTCAAATTCAAACTGTGGCAAAGTCATAAAACAATCTCCTTAAGTGGGATACAGTGACTGTTTTAGGGTATTTTAGATTATTACGACTCCTTTTGTCCTTTGCTTGAACCATCAGTATGAACGGTATGATCTACGAAAAGACCAAATGTCTTAAATTCCTTAATTTTTCCAGAAAATGGACAGGAATCGGGATGGAGTAGTCACCATCGAGGAGTTCATGGAGACGTGCCGAAAGGTATCGCCGGGACTCAGAAAAAGCCAGCGGTGAATGGTTTACCTGGTTGAACTGGTTACAGAACTGGGACAAGGCTATCATTACACCACAGCCCAAAGCTCAGATAAATAAGCCTCTGTCATTCAACACAGAAAAAGCCACAACACAGTCATTCACATCAGTACATTATTCTCTTCTTTTCTAGGACGAGAACATCATGAATTCCATGCAACTGTTTGAAAATGTTATCTAGGAGGAACCTGCCATGCTACTTGGTCGCTATCTGCTGCACCATTCCTGCATTCTCAACACCGACGGAACACCCCCCCCTCCCCACCCCTGTGCTCTGTGAAGGCCGCAGAGTGAACCTGGCAAACACAGCAGATATGTTCTCTGCGTAACAAGAGGAGGACCACATGTGTGTCAAAGAGCTAAGCTGCTACCTTACGGGAGTTTCTGTCTGAAGGAAAAAAAAAAGATAAGGGTAGATGCTTAGAAGAAAACTACCGAAGAAAATTATCAGTTTTTCTTTGCTACAGATTTTGTTTTTGAAGAGAGGAATATGACAGCAAAACGGAGTGTCATCCAGTCTGGGGTGTGTGGCTCGCTGCTGCCCTGGGGCCTGTAACGTCTCTGCATCCTCCCACTTTGCTGAGCATTCCAGCCTAGCAGGGGATCATCTGCACTGGGATAATAATACTCATGGCTTTAGCCAGTTTGGGTCACAGGGCTAATATATAAGTCGGTGGGTCCTACATCAGGTGACAATTTGAAGGGGAAAAAGAAGGACTGAAGATCACTATACTGAAGAAGAAAATGAGTATGTTCATCTAAAGTTTGCTATTTAAGGTTGTTTTTTGAGAAAGGCATATTACAAACCTTGCATTTGCTCTGAATTATACTGAATACCTTAAATAACAATGTTTCGTTTACTCTGCAGTTATAGAGATCAATCACATATGATTTTACAATTGTAAAGGAACACAGGTGGACACCTGAGCCAGAATAGAGTAGAATAATAATCTCTGTTCTCTGTAGCTAACTTGAGACATATCTCAGTGGGGACAATATTGTTTTATCCAAAAAAATCTGTAATAAATGACCTGTAACTGAAATTTATAAATAATATAAAGATGTAAAACAGAAAACCTCCTAAACAAATAAAATGACTAAGTTTGGTGTATTCTTCTTTTTTATGGTGCCTCATTTTAAATTATATCTGTAATCCAGGAGTCTATAATGCTGGTCTTGGAGAGTTACTGTCCAGCAGGTTATCTATCTATCCTAAAGTGCCAAGGGCAAACAATCAAACCTGTCACTTTCCAGCTCGGGTATTGCAACCCGTTAATTCAGCTCCTTTCAAAACAGGTTATTTGCACTATAGGATCAGCAGGGGGATTCCCATTTTCTGTGACTCATAAAGAGAGAAAATACAAAACGTTCTCTCATTTGGCATGCGGGGGATTACCTAGATCACACCAGACATGTTCTCTGGTATACTTCTTTAATGCTTTAATAGAATGTACCAGGCATTCAGTTATAATCCTTTTGGGGAAGGGATTTTTAGTACCCATGCTTGTTGGTACACTGACCCCAGACTGGACTGTACTGTAAACTCAACCCAAGAGACGTCATACTCAGTGCCTGCTGATGGCCATTGCTTTGAGAAGATGTTCCTTTAAAGTATAAATATCAAATTCATCTTCCATTGGTTTCTGTGGTAAAACATTTGGAAGCAGTGACAATTACACTAGAGGAATACAGAGACTAAAGACTGCAGGTTCATGCAAGCTGCCAAGGATTTCTGATGTATTTGTGATTGAAGTTAGAATGTTAATATTGTTATTACACCTGCTAGCAATAACCCAACATTTACCATGCTAACTCAAACACTGATAATTGTGTCCAGTATTTACCCCCGTAGGTCTACAAGGTTAGATTAGGGGATCAGCAGATTTGACACAATTTTCATCCACGCCATTTAAATTGCAGAAAAAAACCTTCTGATTGGTGTTCGAACACGTGGCCGATTCCCATGTTCACGCCACTGATCGTCTGATGAAGAGGAACTTTCGGGAACGGGAAACAGCTTCTAGCATGAATAAGTCAGCGGTGCAGTCATGAAGCAAATTCATTTCTGTATTGGCCGAAATATAATTTAAATTTACATTTAGGACTAGAATTTAAATGTCATTATACACATTCAACAGTAGATGGCGTAAATTACCTACCTCCTGGCGGTATACTTCAAACGTAATCGACAGAATCGACGTCGATTTAGCAAAATATGATGTCGTATAAGCGGTTGTGGCCGCGTACCGATTCTGTTTATTCTGATCCCACCCGCTACCCAGAATAAGCTGATATGTGGGCATGAAACACACATACATATGAAACTAATATATGATATGTGAAAATGATATATGAAACTAATATGTGTATTTCTGTATTTTTGTTAATGGTAAATATCTTAACTGAACAATGGTTGCGGTGTAATGCGTGTAACCGTGAGTGTCTTGTAAATTGTTGGCTTCCCTGTCCGTGCTGCTGCTTTTACTAAATCAGGAATATCTGTTTAAAAAGAGAGTATTTTATTTTAAAAGGGTTATTATCTCTTTCATTATAATGACTTAAAAATTCACCACGATACTTTTTTTCTGTGCTGTTTATGTGAGTTTACTGTATGGGAAACATTCTGCGCTCTCTGTGGTTGTGGGCTTTGTGATACTGTATCGATTATCTTTTGTTCCCCTTCCCATAAAAACAACAGGCCTACATTTTGAGAACTTTGCCGTTTGACACTTAGGCCTATTGTAATGCAGTTGCACGTGGTTGCTTTTTTAACATGGATACGGTTAACTTCCTACATGTTCATCTCAAATAAAAATATTTTTCTTTGCAAAACTGAGATTTAAAAAAACGTTTTAGTTATCGAACACGTGGGGGAGTCGTCTAATATTCGGCCCAAAACAGTATACAACAATCAGAAACGACTGTTACTGGCCGAGATGCTGACGTTTTCAGCAGAATGGCAGGTATGCGTGATTTCTATCGGCTAATGTGACAACCCAAATACTGAGCCCCGTCAGGACTTAGGAAGTTCGTATGTTCTCCAACAGAAGTGATCATCCTGGGTTATCTCCGGCGATTTAATATGTATAGCCCACTTGTCAAATGTGTAATCGAAAAAAACTGATCAATGTAAAAGAAAAAAAAAACAATGTGCTACTGTATACTCAAATACGAACCCTATATTTGTCGAAAAAATCCAATATTTGCTGTCAAATCTATTGTTTTTGCCACATCAAAATTCAAGATTCAAGAGATTTATTTGTCACATACAGTACAACATGTAGTGAAATGTATCTGTGTCATCTTTATATGGCTGTGTAAAAGTAGAAGAGAAAAAAGAAAAGAGGTAAGAAGTAAAGTAGGAGTAAAAAAGAGAAATTACAATATATAAATACTATGTATGGAACCAAGTATGTAATCTAAAATAGACAGTGCAAATATACAATCTAAAATCACGAATCAAAAATATAGTGCAAAATCTGAAAAATATGAAATACAGTGCAAAATCTTCAGTCTGTGCATTCAGTGCAGCATACACAGTGTACAGCAAGGAGCAAAGTTAGTCTACGTTGAGAAGCCTAATTGCCTGGGGGAAAAAGCTCTTCCTGAGTCTCTCAGTCCTGGACATCAGGCAACGGAACCGTCTGCCTGAGTTCAGCCTGCGGAACAGGCAGTTTGCGGGGTGTAAGGAGTCCCTGATTATCTTTGTACCTCTGGACCTACAGCGTTTATTGTAGGTGTCCAGCAGGGAGGACAGAGGAGATCTGACACAGCGCTCGGCTGCCCTGATCACCCTCTGCAGGTCTTTGCGGTCCTTCTGAGAGCAGTTCCCAAACCATACTGTGATGTTCATGGTCAGGATGTTCTCCACAGCAGCTGAGTAGAAGATTTTTAGGATCGCTGGAGTGACTCTAAATCTCCTCAGCTGCCTCAGGTGGTATAACCGCTTCCTTTCTCTGGTGACCAGAGTGCTGACATGTGGTTTTTAGCCTCTGTACTGACGTGAGAAGGATTCGTTTAATATATTTTTATTGTGTAAAACTAGACAATGATCCATCATAGATTGAAGGCAAAACTCGAGTTAATTTGATATAATATACGTTCTACACATTTTCGTCAAAATTTTAAATATTTTGACATCAATTTTTGCTTTTACACACGTGCCTGGTCCGTGAGCTCAGGCTGTCCTTGTCCTTGGTTTATCTTTAGTTACCTCCTACGATACAAAGATATTTGGGGTACTGGTTACTGCTGAAATGAATGTGTCGGGACAGCGCGTACGTGTGAGCGCGGCTCTGCAGCCCGAGAGCGGCGCGCTGTTTAGTGCCATCATGCACGGCCTGCTTACCACGTTACATGTGAGTAAGGGATACTCACTGGAAAATTATTTGATTGGAATTTTAAATATTGTTACTCCTTTTTGGAGTAGTACACGTCCCACTGCTTTCGCTGGCTTTACACTTTCTTCCTCCAGTCATATCTACCGATTTACGCATATGCTGAAATTACCCTGATTGTATTAATTATTCTGCATGACCACGTGAATCGCCGGTTCGATGGATCAGTAGATTTCATTTTGTATTCAACTTTCAGTGGCGTGCAATTTGCACTTCACCGAAAACACGTCGGCTTCATCCAGGTACCCCCAAATTTCTCCCAGAGTACAAAAACAGGTGAATTAGGTGAGTGAGTGTGTCTAAATTACCTTTTGTTGAGTAGACTTACTTGTATTTCTGAGTTCCTTGTGATGGATTGGCATCCCGTCCGGTGTGTATATTGGTCCAGATTCATCACATTCTTGGGTTGCATAAGCGGTTTCTTTTAACGAGAACAGATGGATGATGATTATATTTTCTCAGTGATTGGATCGGAAATTAAAAGGTGGTGGATCCGCTACAGATTCGCGCCTCATATCAATGAACGCTGTGAGCTCGTGGGGGGGGCACGTGAGGGAAATAACAGAGAAGTTTGTGCTGAGGTTTCAGGTGGGATCAGACCTACTTTAAAATTGCAAACTTTGGAAATACTAAATGATAATATGAGCATATTATATGCCTGTACACATATCACAACAAACTGAAATAGTAACATTTTATTTCATAATTAAAATTTATTTGGGGTCAGTGTGTGTACGTTTGAGTTGAGGCAATCACGACAAGAATATAAGTCTGGGGAGCCCAGTCAAAAAAGTTTGAATATCAGTATCCTATATAATATAATTATAAAAAGTCGGCCGCCTTTGGTTTGGACAGAGCTGGTTGTAATGATGTGGGGAGAAGCCATCAGTTTTTAGAGAGTAATTTACCTTTACTTCTTCCTTTGATAAACATTACTTTAACTTCCGAAACTCACTGAACTAGGAGCATAAACTCAGTATGGGGAAATGCAATCAAATATTAACGGTTTTATGACATAATATTTCCATTATCACTATACGCTATCTTGCGGTAGTGCGTTTTAACCTTTAGACATTTCTAACGAGCTTTTTTGGTAATACTTCTTCCGGCGATGGTTGAATTTCATCAGCAGAGGTGTTCCATGTCAAAAGAAGAATTACTCAAAGTAGGTCATTGAGATGATGACCCACTTCTATCGCTAGAGGGAGACGTGGAGGTCGAGAGTTCCCAAATGACTGGTGGGGGGGAACACAGAACGATGCATAGGCAGCGTAACGATCACTGGGTCTAAAAACTGGGTAGTTGATTTTTCGTCCAATCTATTAACAAATTATAAAATAATAATAATAATAATAACTCCGAAAAAGCTGTCTGTAGGATTATCATGTTTAATCAGAAGCGACGCGCTTCCCGGGGGCGGGCTGAGGTTGGGCTCAGCTGTGACGTCACATTTTGACAGTGACGCGCCTGCGCTGGAACCACTCGGCGTGTTTATGTGCGCGAGTGAGTGAGTGCGGGGCTGAGCCGGCGGCCAGTCACGCGAGTCCCGTCGTTACAGTACCTGCTCCCGCACACGGGAACACGGATACGCAGATATCATCGCGGATATAAACGCGGACCGAAACGCCAGAATCCTCAATATGTGTTAAATAGAACTAAAGCCAGTGTTAGGTTTTGGGGGGGGGGTTAAATCAGAATACCACCATCTACCCAGGGAGCGATCGGCAGTGATCATCGCGGGGGACACCTGACCGAAGAGGGGACCCTTGAATCGCACTTTCTCCTGACAAGTAAGTACAATTACCTGCGCGCCCTCGCGTTTATATCAACGTTACGAGGCTATTTGCGACGGAAATTAACTCGCTATTTTTACCGCTTACTCCTCCATTTAGTGCTGCTACCGCATTAGCCAGCCGCCTTCAGTATCCGTATAATGAGACCGACTTTCCATAATTAGGTTAACTAATATGAAACCACGACA
Organism: Gnathonemus echidnorhynchus; assembly: GCA_026776725.1. Classification (NCBI taxonomy): domain Eukaryota; kingdom Metazoa; phylum Chordata; class Actinopteri; order Osteoglossiformes; family Mormyridae; genus Gnathonemus; species Gnathonemus echidnorhynchus. Next base: position 29,507,226 of record JAODJU010000119.1, on the reverse strand, counting down.
TGGATTCGCTGTCTGGCGAAAAGCATCGGTTCAGCGCGGCATCGCAGCCGAGGGCAGGGAGGATACCGGGCAGTAGGTGGCGTAGTGGTAAAGGGACTGGCCCCGTAAGGGAAAGTCATTCTGCCTTCGCTTCAGATGGAGGTAAAATCACGGCGGATGACCAAGATATCCTCTCCTGGGCAGTTAAGCTGATTGTGTTGGGAGTTAAAATCTGTCATTTCGGATCTGAAAGCCAAACGACGACGGTCGTACTCGGTTCACAGTTCGAAAAATACTCTCACATTTCCACCGATGGCTTTGCTGACTGGAGAGATTGTTCTTCTGTGACATTGGGACGCCTTTTTATACGTATAAGAATTGGGTAAATATAACAAATGACGCCTATTTCCCCCACGATCGAGTTCGCTTGACGGCGTGACGGCTCTGGCGGCGCCGTGGGTCCGCATGAAGCACCTATCAGTGGCAGCGCTGACATTTGCGTGGCACTTTACGGCACTTTCCTGCACATGGCTCGTAACTGGCAGTAATTCACACACTTTGTCTTCCCGATGAGGAGTTTCCTGCATTGCGTGTGCCGTTCACAATGCATTTCATTGGTGTTATGTGTCATTTCAAAACCGCAGTAAATAGTTTAAGTCGCTTGACTGACGAAAGCCTGATTTCAAGATTAATTTATGGTCAGACAATGAACGTTGGTGCGGATCGGATTTTGCATTAGTCATGCTTATCGTGCATGTCTTGCGATGGACTCGCGTCCCATAAACGATGATACCGCCTTGAGGTACCGACCCCGGGGTCACCGCGATCCACAAGGGGACCCTGAAGAGAAATAGGTCGGTGTTTTAAATGACTAAAGCACTACCTAGGATATGAACTAATAACTGACAATCTACTGATAAATCCCCGAACAGCGATGTGGGCTTTCTGGGTTAGACCACCATCAAATGTCACCTTGGTGGATTGCGGACACTCCGCTGCAGCATATCTGTCATTCCGCTCCAGGTGGGGAGTCCCACACGGCAACGTTTACTCAGTCTTTTTATTACTATTATTTCCGACATATTGTCACTCCAGGCGAGCCATTTCCAATCCTATTTTTTAGAAAGAGTAAAGTTGTTCGTTTTCCTGATACCTTAAAGCACGTATGCACACCCTATCTCACCCTGTGTTAAAATCAGCAGGATGCAGCCCCTGATCTCGGACTGCCCCACCCTAACCAGAAGTAGGCCTAGCAATTAGTGTTTCTCAGCGAGTAGCTGGATAGCATAAAGTTCAGGTGAATTATATCACTTCCGATTGCTTGAGGAATTAAGGTATGTTGCGGCGCGCGCGTACGTTCGTCTTATATGACTCCGGGATGCTGGACGTGTTCCGCGTGCTGGAAGCAAACAGTGCATCTTAGTTTGAGATCCCGTTATTGCGATTGCAAAACCAGTCGCCGACATGATCTTTGGGGTGGTGGCGGGTAAACTTACTGTGGATGATAGGGAAAAAAGCACACGATACGAAGCAGTGCCGATTGGGAATTGCATCACCCCAGGCATATCTGCTCGGCTCACCTTGGCTGTGTTTTTGTGTCCTTATCCTTATCTAACTCCCCCACCCTTTTCCTGCCTGTCTTCGTCAGTCCTGTACCTGCTCTCCCTCCAAACCCAGCGATCATATCCTCGCCGCTTTAAAAAATAAATAAATGCAATGACTATGGTCTGTATGAACCTGACAGCTGAGTAAGTTCATTAAAGTCAATATAAAAGCCAACAAAAGACTACAGAATAACAGCTAATCAAAGGTCAGTTTGATCCGTGGTGGTTAAATATCCTCCTCATGTTTACCTTGTATTGCCTTCTGCTTTTCTGCCATTCTGAGGCCCTTTGGCACGTGGATATTAGCTGTAATACACTTACAAGCATGCGGGCTAATAATTGCTTTAAAATTTTTCAGATAACCACCCACACGTGTGCTTTTATATACAGTGGTACCTCGGTTCTCAAACTCACTAGAACTCGAATTTCTTGAAAGTCGAACAAACCAGTTTGACCTA